>BPLR01013534.1:0-18057 GCA_021605095.1 Caerostris extrusa
AGGGCTATGGAGACATGGTGCCTTGGAAATGGTGACGGACATCACTAACTATTACTCTTTTAAAATTGAAATTTATTTTTCCTATGCATAATTATTATTGTGTGGAATTGACATGCATTGCATAATTTTGACAAATACATACAAATGAAACGACTACTTTATTTTAAGAAGAAAGGAATACTTTTAATAATGTAGTATTTTACTTTTAAACTAACGTAACATTTTTTAAACAAAGTCAAATTTTTATTTCTTATGTTAGATATTTCCAAATATAGTGAATTTTTTGTGTGTTATTTTAAGGTGATGTTTATAAAAAAATAATAATATACTCTGGAATTCTTGGCTATATTGGCATACATAGTATACTGCTAGTAACTACATACAAAATAAACAACTAATTTATTTTAATAAGAGCACTTAAGAATTTTTAAAAATAGCAATACGGATATATGTAAGTCTGGTACAAAACAGAATTAAATGCAATTAAATGTTTCAAGCTAACAATAAAAGAAGTGTTACATTGTAAATTATGCCTAGTAACATAAAAAAAATAATCCTTCTTTCCTGCATTATTAATGGTGAAGTGATGAATCTTAATACAATCTACGGCCATTACGCCACTTTATTTACATTTCTATTATTAAAGTTTAAAAAAAAGAACATATGTTTGTGATTTATTTTACTCAGACTGCAAATACAGAAAAAAAGATCAATGATCACTTTGAGTCATATATTTTAATATAATTTTAACAATCTTTCGTTTGTTGTAGGTTTAAAACTAAATAAATGTATTCTTGTGAATAAATAATAAATTATTTGACATTAAAATGTAACAATTGAAATGATTATAACACGAAAAATATTTTTTTCTAATTTGTAGAAATAATTCAGCAAAAATCTTTTTATTTTTTATAAACGAAAATTACTGTCTCATAAAAAATAATTTAATAATTTCCTAGTTTCTTAAATCCTACTATTTCCTAGTGCTTTAAAACCACTTTGTCTTTTTAATAAGACAAGCATTTTTAAAATAGCAGTACATATTTATGTAAGTATGGTACAAACATAATTAAATGAAATTACATACTTCAAGCTAATAATAAAATGAGTGTTACATTCTGAATTATGCCAAGTAACAAAAAAGAATTAGTGCTTTTGTCCAGCTTTATTATTGATGAAGTGCTGAATCTACTGAATATATATGAAATGAAGGGCCATTATGCCACTTTATTTACAGTTTACAATTTCAAGCTAACAATAAAATGAATGTTACATTTTTAAATTGTGCCCAGCAATATGAAAAAAGAATTAGTCCTTCTGTCCAACATTATTAATGGTGAGGAGCTGAATTCATTGAATCTATATAAAATGTAGTGCCATTATGTCACTGTACAGTTCCTTTATTAAAGATTCAGACAACAATAATATATTATTTCATATTATATGCAACAATTGAAACGATTATAACACTGAAAATTCTTCTAATCTGTAGTTATAATTCTGTCAATATTTTAATATTAATAAACGAAAATTATTGTCTAAGAAAAAGTAATTAAGAACTTTTCTAGTTCCTTAATTCTCTACTAATTTCCTAGTTCTTTAATAGGCACTTTGTATTTTAAGAAGAACACTTAAGCATTTTAAAAATAGCAGCACACTTTTTAGCAAGTATAATACAAACAGAATTGAATGAAATTATATGTTTCAACCTAACAATACAATTTGTGTTACATTGTAAATTAGTCCTTCTGTTAGCATTATTAATGTTGAAGTGCTGAATCCATTGAATCTATATCAAATGTAGGGCCATTATGCCACTTTTATTTACAGTTCCTTTATTAAAGTTACAAAAAAGAATATATGTTTGTGATTTATTTTATTCAGACTGCAAATACAGAAAAAAAGGGACAATGATCCCTTTGAACAAAAACCGTTCTCTCTCTCCAACTTCCGCATATCACAAATAACGTCGGAAAAAGGGATGACAAAACAAATATTTCCCCACCATAGGTTCTTCCTTTTAAATCCTGAACGAAAAAAAAGGGGAAATATGGGTGAAAGAGAAAATAGCTAAATCGTCATACATTTCTCAAGAACTTTCACTCCCATAAATCCAAGACATTATCTCCGATCCTCAATACTTTTCTTTTCCCATTATACTTACAAGAAGTTGACTTGAAGTAAGGAAAGTAGAGAATATTATGTTTTATATAGAGAAAAAAAATGTTAGGATTGGAGTGTTAAAGGATCTAATGTATCTTCGTATCAAATTCAATAATCATCCTTATAAGGAAAATACTAACAAAATCAATGTCATGTGTATCAAAAGTATCTTTGAGGTTAACAGAGGATATGACATATTGGTAAAAATTAATAGAAACTTTGATTTTTGGAAATGGCGAAGGTTTCCAAAAATTATTTATATGTAGATTTTAAATTTGAATTTTTTTGATATATATGAAAATTATTGTGAAAATAGACGTGCATTGCAAATTTTTGACAAATACATACAAATGAAAACAATTACTTCATTTTAATAAAAAAGTAAAACTCTAATAATATATAAGTTTTAATTTTAAAGAAACTTAAACATTTTTTAACAACAGTAAAACTCTTATTTCTTATCTAGGATATTTTTCATATAGAGTTGAATTATTTTGAGATAATGTTTATGAAAAATACTTAATATACGTTAAATAAAATAATATGTTATGTCATGCTTGCCTAGTTTGTCATACATAGCATACTGTTAATAAATACATGCAAAAGAAAACAAATGCTTAATTTTAATAAGAAATGTAACAATCTAATAATATACTTTTAATAAAAGTAAAACTCTATTTTGCCATGTGATATATAAAATGTGAATTTTTATATCACAAACGTATAAATGTGAATTTTTGTGTGTTATTTTGAGGTAATGTTTATGAAAAATACTTAATGTACATTAAATATAATAAATAATATGCTATAACATGCTTGACTGGATTGTTAAACAAAATTTACTTTTAACAAATGCATACAAAAAAGACTTTATTTTAATCAGAAAATCAAACCTCTAAAAATATACTTTGAGAAGCAAAACTCTTATTTTTTTATCTTTGACATTTTTTTAAAAAATATATTTGAATTTTTGTGTGTATATTTTTGAGATAATGTTTATGAGAAATACTTAATATGCATTAAATAAAAAATCATATGTTATGGCATGATTGGCTAGATTGTCATACATAGCATACTGTTAATAAATTCATGCAAAGAAAAACTTCTGCTTTATTTAAGAATTTTCAGAATAGCAGTACGGATTTATGTAAGTATTGTACAAACATAATTAAATGAAATTATATGTTTGTAGCTAACAATAAAATGTGCGTTACATTGTAAATTGTGCCCCCCTGGACAGAAAAAAATTCTTCTGTCCATCATTATTAAATGGGGAAGTACTGAATCTATATAAAATGTAGGGCCATTATACCCACTTTATTTGCAGTTCATTTTATTAAAGTTTCAGAAAAGAACATATGCTTGTGATTTATTTTACTCAGACTGCAAATACAGAAAAAGGGACAATGATCCCTTGAACAAAATGTTCTCTTCCAACTTCTTATTGCAATATCTGTTTAGAAAAGGGGATGACAAACAAATATTTCACCATAGGTCTCTTCCTTTTAAATCCTGAACGAAAAAAAAGGGAAATATAAGCAGAGAAATAGTAAATCGTCATCATACATTTCTCAAGAACTTTCAATTCCCATAAAGACATTATCTCCTGATCCTCAATACTTTCTTCCCATTATAATTTATAGTTGACTTGAAGGAAAGAAAGTAGAGAAAATATGTTTTATATAAAATGTTAGGATTGGCTATGTTAAAGGATCTAATGTATCTTCGTATCAAATCTAATAATCATCCTAGAAGGAAAATACTAACAAAATCAATGTCATGTATCAAAAGTATCTTTGAGGCTAACAGAGGATATGACATATTAAAAATTAATAGAAACTTTTGATTTTTTGAAATGGCGAAGGCTCTCCAAAATTATTATATAGATTTTAAATTAACTTTTGACATAGAAAAATTAATGAAAATAGACGCATTGCAAATTTTTGACAAATACATACAAAAAAAAAAAAATATTTTATTTTTAATAAGAAAAGAAACTCTTATAATATAAGTTTTACATTTAAATATATCTAAAAATTTTAACAAAAATCAAACCTTTATTTTTTATCCTAGGATATTTTCTAATATAGGTGTGAATTATTTTGTAATAATTTGAGATATGTTATGAAAATATTTAATATAATACATTAAATAAAATAATATGCTATGCCATGTTTGCCTAGTTTGTCATACATAGCATATTTTTAATAAATACATACAAAAGAAAACTACTACTTTATTTTAATAAGAAAAGCAACACTTTAAAAATGTACTTCTTTTTTAAACAAAGTAAAACTTGTTTTTTTATTAAAACATGTGATATATAAAATGAATTTATTTTCACAAATGTGGAATAAATGTGTTGATTTTGAGGTATGTTTATGAAAATACTTAATATACATTTACTATAATAATATGCTATATTTTTGGTTTTCAAGTTATAGATCAATTACTAATTGAAATTAATTGCTGCATAATAGGCTTATTTTCAAGATTGTAATTAGGCTACTAATATTTAAACCCTAAAATTCAGGATCTACCATTATTCAAAACTTTCACATTTTTTTGCAATAAAATCTGCATCTCTTATTGACAATACAATTCTATAAAAATCTTAAAATGTGCAATAAATTGGAATTTTTGTTGCCAACAGATATTCGAAAAGAACAGAAAAATTCATCTTTGGGAATTTAAGAATACAATTCTAGAATAGCAGTGATTTATAAGTATTAGCAAAAACATAATTAAATGAAATTGTATTGTTTGTAGTTTGAAGTATAAATAAATGCAGTTACATTGTAATAGCCCTAATGGTATGGAAAAAGCTATTGTCCATCTCAGCTAATGGGGAAGTATTTACATCCAAATATATTGGCAGCATTGATTACAGTCACTTACATTTGCAGGAGATTTTATTAAAATTTCAAAAAGAACATATGCTTGTGATTTATTTTAGTCACGCTACAGAAAAGGAAACAATGATCCTGTATGAAAACAAACAAGATTGTTACCAGTGAAAAATTCCCTGTCTCGACTGATGTTAGTGTGCTGTTTTTTACGTACATTGGAATATGGGGCCGTACAATATTTAAAAAAATAAAATAAATAAAAATAATATAAAATAAAAATTGAATATAATGGACACAATATCTCCTGAAAGTATTATTGAGTAGACAAGAACTTGACTTGAAAACGAAAATTTTATAAATTTTCAATACCATTTTTTAAAGACAATATTTTGAAAAAAATTATAAAACTAGTTTGAGTTAAAATTCGAGATGCACTTCTGTTGTGATCCGTAAACCTATTAATTATGCCAATATCACCAAATCGATAGTTATATAAAAATATTTCAAAAGAAAAAATACAAAAAGTATTTTCTTACGAGAAGAGTTTTAGCATTTCATTCTAAAAAATTATAGAAGAAACGTACTATATTCTTTCACAAATTCATATAAACCCATCATTCAATTTGACAGCAGAGATCTTTACTGTATGTAGTTGTATGCCATGCAATTAGTGTTTTCTTTCTTTCTAGTGATTTCTTTATTTTTTTTATAAATAGAGTATATATATATAATGTTTGTAAATATAATTTAAAAATTTTACGAACCTGAAAGTGGCCCCTCTTCTTGAAATCGTCTAGTATATAGTCCGTGAATACGTTACAAGCAAAGAAATTAAATTAATAGCATCTAGTCTTTGGTATATACATCTGGTCCAGTAACTGTTTTTCTTCAGAAAATAAAAATGATTTTACTTCTATACAAAAGGTGCCGAATATTGTCTAATAAAAACAATAATTATGTTGAAAAAATTTAAGCATAAAAGCTGTTTCTAATTAAAATTATATGAATAAAAGTGAAAATTAATATTATTAATTCATTCATTTTGATTAGATTTTTAATTTATAGTCTTGGCCTTAATAACTCAAAAAATAAATCTAATTTTTTTTACTTATATACAATTTATTTTGGTATGTTTCATCCTTAAAATGGTACAGTCCATTATGTTTGCCATATACCATTCTCAAAAAGGAAAATACCATTTCCAACCCAGTTCACATTTAAGTTGAGGGGAAAAAGAGACTGCATTACGAAAGTGTTAAATGACCTTAAATCTGGTAAATGGAATTAATGGGTAGAGGAAGAGAACAGATTAAATTTCCAAAAGAATTAAATGAAATTATTCTTTAGATTAGTTACACATATGGAATAAATTGCAAAAGACATTGGCTCACCGGTGTTGTTTGCTGGTTTGACATTGATTGGTAAAGGTTCGTTACCGATCCATAATAGGATTTATTAACGATCTCTGTACAAAAACTTGGTTTTCTAATAACTGCTAGATACTTATTCATCAGGACCAATCGTCCATTGATTGGGGGAGCAACAGTCCGAAATTTCGATGGGCACAGAAGTGTTTGACAAGCACCAAGGCAATTTAAGGTTATCCGTAGAAATAATTGCACGTAACTATTTCTATCAGATTATATTGTGTTAAAAATGTAAACCAGTGATACAGTGAAAGAAGAAAAAGTATAATAAATCATTGGACCCGATCGGTGTGCTGTTTTGTTGTAAAGGTATCATAAATATTAGTCAAAGGTTCTGGCAATCAAAAGAAATGGCGTCCTGAATCAATTTTTCATCTGTCGGCAATTGTGTGGTGGTGACAATCTGTTAAAACTAAACGATGACATCGTCTTCACTGGTCATCGATTAAAAACAATTAAAAACATGATAAAAACAGGGTATGTATTCATGAGTAAGGGCATCGTGCACAATACAACTGCAACTGTTCAACAACACAATTTAAAACACGAACTTATTAAAAACAGGAATCGTATTAATCCGGTTAGTGTTAGTACAGATTGAATAACCACAAATTGGATAATAGTCAGCACCAAGTACTACTACCAAATATGCTTATTTATCACCAGTGATATTAGGCACAATGAGTTCCAAGAGCAGAGACTTCTGTCTCTGAATCACTTTATCAGTAGTTCTTATGTTCAAAGGTTTCCAACTACGCATCGTTGAACACACAAAAAACACTGATAATGACGAATATAGGGAGCCTCTTTGATGATCTCTCTGTCTTCATGTTTTGTCATCTCTCTAGGTTTATTGCTGCTTTCATGACGCTGTGTTCTTCCATGTTTTAAACAATTCCTGTCAATATTGTCAAACATGCCTATCTACAAAATATCAGTTCAGAAAACATAAAACTTTTTCAGACAAGATAATGTAGAGCTTAGATGTGTATCGACTCCCATTTCAGCATAATGGGTGAACATTTATTAGAAATCTATCTGGAAATCATGGTGCACTGCCTTATTTGTTTATGCAAAAAGTTAATGATAAATATTGATAAACAAAGTAAATAATAACAATTATAATTTAAATAAATGTGATAAATTAAAAAAAAGTCAATTTTTCCGTATTTATTGCAAATTATTATTTTGTCTAATGTTCGTACACTTTTTCAAAAAAGCCGGTTATCTTTGCCATTTTATGTTTTCTAGTACGTAAATTTTAACGAATGTTCTTTTAATTTGAACTTGCAGTTTTCACTTTTGATTTCTTTTCTGTGTATTCAATAAGAAGGTTTAACAAAATAGCTATGAAAGATATTGAAACGGAAAGAGGGATTTTATATATTGAGTAAAAAAATATAAAAAATATTGCGTGTTTCTTTCAATTTATTAAATAATATGTCTTTTTATAATGAATACAAAATAATGACTTTATTATAAATTTTATCTAAAGCGATAATAATTGAAAAATAATATTCTGCAGTCTTAATGAAGCATTACAAATGTTAATTGCCGAAAATGTCCTCATTTTTGAAAAAAGTGGATTCATAAAATTCATCCGTTAGCTTACACAAAACTTTCATTTATTCAATTTTGCCAGTCAACATTAGGAATAATAAAAAAAAGTTTAAATATTTCTAATTCGCAGACTTATGAAGTGAGAAAATAAGGGATTAATTTACAATTTAATTCTAAAGGGGCAGAATAATAACTTCATTTAGCCTGAAGTAATCGTAATTAAAAATTAATTTCCTAATGTAAAATAGAAAATATCATTAGCTTTTCGAAAATATCCAATTTTTTTCCGAGTGTTAGATAGGGATTTCAAAATAAACAATGAAAGGCATGTTTTCATTTCTGAATGAATACTCTAATTTGAAATGCTAATTGGTACGCAGCGAATATGGCAAGTATATTAATGTTGTTTAATTAACAGATTGTGCATTTCTCCCAGTGAATTGATATTTAAGGAAAAGGCACACAATACCATTTTTTCAAATTAAAATACCATTTTCGTTATTAGTTGCAAAAATTAATAAGTGACCTTGTTTATTTTAAAGGGAAGGAAATGAATTATTCAAATGATCACCCACTAATTTTTTTCCGATTTTACACTTTGGTGCTTTTCAAACATTGATTCAATAAACTGCAGATAGATTCCCTTTCGTTACCACTAGGTAACATAACAGGCGAATCATCTGCTTAATTCAGCTTTTAGTAATGAATTTTAAAATTTTTAGTAGTATCTGAAGGGAAAGTCAGTTTTGCTGGTACTAATTTAATAATGCATAGTTAGGTGATTTAATACTAGTTGGAAGCAGGGATATAAATTATAAAGGTTCTAAATTTAATTACGGGGATATAAAAGTTGTACAAACTAATAATCAGCTTTTAATTATCCATGTTTTATGGAATAATTGGCAAGTGTCGAATTTTTCAGGTTGCATATAGTTATTAAATAATTTTCTATGTGTGTTATAAAGACAGATAATCTTAACATATAAGCAGAAATAGTTCTATTAATTTAATAATCTTTTTCCAATAAAGGATATTTTCTTTATTAGCTAATTCACCCAGTCAAACAGTAAATTTGTAGATAATTTTGTTAAAAAAGGAATACTTTGGTTGTTTCAACATAGTTTCTGCTTAAAAAGGAAAAAGTTTGTGATTTTATGATGTTTTGTATTTTAATGCCATTACAAGGAAAAATCTTACCAAGTTTTTAAAGGTATACTAATTGTCTCTATCACAACTGAGTCTACTAGATTATTGTATTTACAGAAAATACTTGCTTACATTAAATGAAAGGAACTAACATTAAGTTTTCATTTTAAATCTGACAACAATATTGAATTAACATAAACTATACATTGAAGAATTTGATATTTATTTAAAATTTGGCATAAAAAAATTTACATTTACATATTATTCGACAAAAATATTATTTAAAAATTGTCATATAAATTTAAATTTGATTCATGCTTTTAAGCCATTTTTAACTTTGAAAGATATTGGTATAGAAAGATGCTTTTTATGTATTGAGCTAAAATAACATTACGTGCTTCTTTTCAATTTATAAAATAATATTTGTCTTTTTATAATGAATACAAATTAATGACTTTATTATGAATTTTATCTATAAAAAATTGATAATAATTAAAATATTATTCTGCAGTTTTAATGAAACGTTACAAAAAGTTAATTGCAAGAAAATGCTCTCTCGATTTATAAAATTCATTCGTTAGTTTATACAAAACTTTATTTAATTTTACCCATGAAGCATTAGGAATAATAAAAAAGGATTAATAATTCCAATTCGCAGACTTACAGCAAAACCAAGTGAAAAAAAAAGTGATTAATTTACAATTTAATTCTAAAGGGGCAAGAATAATAACTACATTTAGCCTCAAGTAACTCAATTAAAAAATTAATTTCTAATGTAAAATAGAAAAATATCATTAGTTTTCTAAATATCCATTTTTTGTTACCTGAGTATAGATAAAATTTCAAAAACAACAAAAGGCATGTTTCATTTCTGAATGAATACTCTAATTTGAAGTGCTAATTGATACGTAACGAATATGGCAAGTGTATTAATGTTATTTAATTAACAAATTGTGCATTCTCGAGTGAATTGGTATTTAAGGAAAAGGCATTAGCAATACCATTTTTTATTATTAAAAAAGGCAATTTTCCTTATTAATTGCAAAATTAATAAGTGCCATTTTATTTTTTAAAGGAAATGAATTATTCATATCTTCACCCACTAATTTTTTTCCAATTTACACTTTGGTGCTTTTCAAACATTTAGATTCAATAAACTGCAGACAGACTTCCCTTTCGTTGCCTAGGTAACATAAGGACGAATTATCTGCTTAATTCAGCTTTAGAAATGAATTTTAAAATACTGGTAGTATCTGAAGTGAAAGTCAGTTTTTATACTAATTTAATAATGCATAGTTTGGTGATTTAATACTAGTTGGAAGCATGTATATCAATTATAAACACTGAAAATTGAATTACGGGGATATAAAAAGTTGTAGAAACTAATAATCAGATTTAATTATCCTTGTTTTATTGAATAATTAGCAAGTGTCAAATTCATCAGGGTGCATGTGTTGAATTTATTAAATAATTATCTTAGTGTGTTATAAATGCAGATAATCTTAAATATATAAACAAAAATATTTCTATTGATTTAATAATCATTTTCCAATAAAGGAATGTTTGCTTTGTTATCAAATTTGCTCAATTAAACAGTAAATTTGTAGATAACATTGCTGTGAAGAATACTACTTTTGGGTGTTTCATTATTGTTTTTCTGCTTTAAAAGGAAAATATTTTGTGATTTTATTATGTGAGATTAAGTATTCAAATACCATTACAAGAAAAAAAAAACCAAGAAATGTTAGCCAAAGATATACTACACAATGACTATAGTTACAGGAAATACTTGCTAAACTGAACTAAAAATTAGGTTTTCATTTTAAATCTGACAACAATATTAAAAGTAACATAAATGTAACTATACATTGAAGAATTTGACATTTATTTCAAATTTCGCATAAAAATTTGACATTTAAATATTATTAGACAAAAGATTATTTAAAATTTTATATTTATTTTAAATTTGATTGAAGCTTTTTAAGGCATTGATAAGTTTGAAAGATATTGTCACAGAAAGATACTTTTTATATACTATTTAAAATAACATTATGTGTTTCTTTCAATGTATTAAATAATATTTGTCTTTTTATAACGAATACAAAAATAAGGACATTATTATGAATTTTATCTAAAAAGAATAATAATTAAAATAATATCCTGCAGTTCTAATGCAACATTTCAAAAGTTAATTGCCAAAAATGCTCTTATTTTTAAAAGAATAGATTTATAAAAATTCAGCCTTCTGTTAGCTTATACAAACTTGATTTATTTAATTTTACCAATGAAACATTATGAATAATAAAAAAAAAAGGAGTTAAATAATTTCAATTCGGAGACTTACTGCAAAAACCAAGTGAAAAAAAAAAAGGATTCATTTACAATGTAATTCTAAAGGGGGCAGATTAATAACTTCATTTAGCCTGAAGTTATCGCAATTAAAATTAATTTCCTAACGTAAAATAGAAAATATCATTAGTTTTTCTAAATGTCAATTTTTTTTTTACCTGCTAGTGCAGATAGGATTTCAAAATAAACAATAAAAGGCAAGTTTCATTCCTGAATGAATACTCTCATTTAAAGTGCTAATTGATATGCAGCGAATATGGCAAGTATATTATTGCTATTTAATTAACAAATTGTTCATTTCTCCCAGTGAATTGGTATTTAAGGAAAAGGCATTACCAATACCATTTTTTTATTAAAAATACCATTTTCGTTATTAGTTGCAAATTAATAAGTGCCTTTTATTTATTTAAGGAAGGAAATGAATTATTCAAATCGTCACCCACTAATTTTTTCAATTTACACTTTGGTGCTTTTCAAACATTTAGATTCAATAAACTGCAGACAGTCTTCCCTTTCGTTGCCTAGGTAACATAACAGACGAATTATCTGCTTAATTCAGCTTTATTAATGAATTTTAAAAAATACTGGTAGTATCTGAAGTGAAAGTCAGTTTTGCTTATACTAATTTAATAATGCATAGTTTGGTGATTTAATACTAGTTGGAAGCATGGATATCAATTACAAACACTGAAAATTGAATTACGGGGATATAAAAGTTGTACAAACTATTAATCAGTTTTAATTATCCATGTTTTATGGAATAATTAGCAAAGTGTCAAATTCGTCAGGGTGCATGCGTTAGTTATTATTGTGTGTTATAAATGCAGATTATCTTAACATATAAACAAAATTATTTCTATTAATTTAATAATCATTTTCCCAATAAAGGTATATTTGCTTGTAATCAAATTTGCACAATTAAACAGTAAATTTGTAGATAACTTGCTGTGAAGAATACTACTTTGGGTGTTTCATTATTGTTTTCTGCTTTAAAGAAAAATATTTGTGATTTTATTATGTGAGATTAAGTTTTCAAATACCATTACAAGAAAAAAAACCCAAGAAATGTTAGCCAAAGATATACTATACAATGACTATAGTTACAGGAAATACTTGCTAAACTGAACTAAAATTAGGTTTTTCATTTTAAATCTGACAACAATATTAAAGTAACATAAATGTAACTATACATTGAAGAATTTGATATTTATTTAAATTTCATAAAAAAAATTTAACATTTAAATATTATTAGACAAAAGATTATTTAAAATTTGATATATATTTTAAATTTGATTGAAGCTTTTTTAAGCCATTGATAAGTTAAGATATTGGCAGAGAAAGATGCTTTTTATATACTAATTAAAATAACATTACGTGTTTCTTTCAATGTATTAAATAATATTTGTCTTTTTTATAATGAATACAAAATAAGGACATTATTATGAATTTTATCTAAAAAGAATAATAATTAAAATAATATCCTGCATTTCTAATGCAGCATTTCAAAAGTTAATTGTAAAATGCTCTTATTTTTAAAAGGATAGATTTATAAAAATCACCCGTTAGCTTATACAAACTTTATTTATTTAATTTTACCAATGAAACATTTGAATAATAAACAAGAGGATTAAAAATAATTTCAATTCGGAGACTTACCAAAACCAAGTGAAAAAAGGGATTCATTTGCAATTTAATTCTAAAAAGTAGAATAATAACTTCATTTAGCCTGAAGTTATCGCAATTAAAATTAATTTCTAATGTAAAATAGAAAATATCATTAGTTTTCTAAATATCCATTTTTTTACCTGCTGGTGCAGATAGGAATTTCAAAATAAACAGTAAAAGGCATGTTTCATTCCTGAATGAATACTCTAATTTAAAGTGCTAATTGATACGCAGTGGATATGGCAAGTATATTATTGCTATTTAATTAACAAATTGTTCATTTTCTCCCAGTGAATTGGTATTTAAGGAAATGTCATTACCAATACTTTTTATTAAAAAGACCATTTTCCTTATTAGTTGCAAAAATTAATAAGTGCCCTTATTTATTTTAAAGTAAGGAAATGAATTATTCAAATGATCACCCACTAATTTTTTCATATTTACACTTTGGTGCTTTTCAAACATTTAGATTCAATAAACTGCAGATAGACTTCCTTTCGTTGCCTAGGTAACATAACAGACGAATTATCTGCTTAATTCAGCTTTAGTAATGAATTTTTAAAAATGCTGGTATCTGAAGTAAAAACCAGTTTTTGCTGATACTAATTCAATAATGCATCGTTTGGTGATTTAATACTAGTCGGAAGCACGGATATCAATTATAAACGTTGAAAATTGAATTACGGGGATACAAAAGTTGTACAAACTAATAATTAGTTTTAGTATCCATGTTTTATGGAATAATTAACAAGTGTCGAATTTATCAGGTTACATGTGGAAGTTATTAAATAATTGCATTTGTGTATTATAAAGACAGCTTGTCTAAATATATAAATATAAATATTTCCATTAATTTAATAATCTTTTTTCAAAGAAATATTTGTTTTATTATCAAATTCGTCTAATCAAACAGTAAATTTGTAGATAATTTGGTTAAGAAGAATATTACTTCGGAGTTCCATTATTTTTTCTGCTTAAAAAGAAATTTATTGTGCATTTTATGAAGAGATTAAGCATTTGAATGCCATTATGAGAAAATAAAATCCTACCAGGAAGTTCTAGCCAAGGCTAAATTTTATTAGTCCTTAACATAAAAAATATGCAAGAATTGATAAGCATTTTATATGAAAAGTATTCGGAATTTAAAAATTAAAATCGTTTGAAAAATATTACATATGCGCTGCAATTTTAAAAAAATATTTGAACATTGAAATTATTTGAATTATAGAGTTGGCTTAAATTTTGTATCTATAATGAAATTTCGAAATTTTTCAAGTTAACATGAAAAATGCAACCATATGAATGGTATAAAAACTTTCAAACAAGGCCTTAGCAGTGGTAACTGAATTGATTCTTATGGGGCGACCTTCAACTGCTACCTACCTACAAACGGACGAAAACATCAAGTGGTGGTCAAAAATTATTATATAAGTTTTAGAGCATCGTTCATAACATCATGACCCATTTAGGGAATGAAACGCGAGGTCTTGTGATTGATTCCAAATGAGCTCAATTTTGTCCAAAAACATATCGAAAAGCATTACTCAAAAGCCACTCTACAAGAGTTTTTTTTGCCGAAAAGTCAATGAATGTCGTCGAATAAGCACCATATTCTCCTTACATGGCATTAGGCATTTTCCATAAGTGAAAAGTGATTGAGGCCATAAGTGAAAATTTGCTGAAGGAACTGGAAACCCTACATCATTCGGCAAGGGTGAAATATGTAGAGGATTAGTTTTATTTGTCGTTGTATTTCACTCGATGGAGTCTACTTTAAGGCAACAAAATAAATTTGCACGATTAAATTGATTTTTATGTGTTTTATATGACAATTCTGGATACTTTTTACTTAAAAATATATATATATAGCTTATTATAAAATAAATAGTTTAAAAGGTCTAACAATAAGGAAACTTCAACTCACTGTACACAACGACATCTCTGTGCACTTGAACGCATCCAAAGTATGGTTCATCAGCTGAAACTTGACAAGTGTACTGTCCCTCGCTCTTCAGGGTCAGATTCCTCAGATACACGGTGTTTGGACTTGACTTAGACATCTGAAAAATAAGAAAAAGGAGATTTTAATTTATTATTTTGAGGATTTTTATATTTATTATTTTTATATTTCTTCATATTTTTAATCATTCGTTTATATGTATATATATATATATATATATATAATATATATATATATAATATATATATAAAGAAGAATGGGGAAATAGCATTTCTTTAATTAATTTTTATTAAAAAAATTGCTACAGAATAAACGTGCGGTTAGCCTGCAATGAGTCTAAATATGATGCACTCTCTGAAAAAAATATATTAAAAAAATACATTAAACAAATGGATCTATGATTTTAATCAATAGAAAAGGCAATAGAAAAATGTGATAGTTAAATAGATTGGAAACTAAATACAATATTCTTAAGTTAATTTTTTAACCATACATTCAGAGAAAAATATTTATATAACTTTTATTTTACGCATTACTTTTGTTTAGATAGATTTCTTTCTTCCTGGTAAAGTTTTTATACGAATTTGTGACAAATAAAAAAGCTACTGAAAAATTAAATTAGTTTATCCAATATTTATTTATATGTATAAACAATTAGTAAAAAGAATAAAAGAATTTATAAATGAAAAATCTGCAACGGTATTTTAAAAATAATTACCATTTGGATTTTTAAATAAATTTCGAAAAGACATCAGATAATCACCATTTCTTTCTGCTACGAATTCGAAATTGTATAAACATTTAAAATGCCAGCAGAAATTACGTACTCTAAATTTATTTGATAAATCTTAAATAGAAATCCTTACAGAATCAATAGAAACTCACGAATTTAAGAAGAAAATACTATTTTCCTTTAAAATATAGATAAGAAGTAGCAAAAATAGAAATAACGAATAGTCGAGTTGTTGGCATTAGACACACTAGGCCTCAGGTATTCAGCTCATTTATTTGAAAAGGAAGAAAAATGTTTCGAAAATAAACAAAATAACTGTTTGGAAATTCCCATTAGATTGAAAACGTGGTTTGTAGAAGAAAAAGAAAAAAAAGATACGTTCATAGCTCTAAGGTAAAAAGCAGAATCAACTCCAGAGTTACGACTCTTGGGTCAAAAGGGAATCCCAGAATCTTCTTGCGTTGGTAAATGAAATTTTTATTTTGTTTTGATGTATTATTATATCTTCCCGCAGGTTAAGAAATAACAAAAAAAAAAAAACATTTTGCCATTCAAAGCATGAAAGCCAAAACAAAGTACAACTTAGCTAGCTTTTTTGAGGTATTTAATCTTGCTGATTTTACTTGGAAATTAATTCATTAAAAGTGTTAACTAATGTAATAATGCATACTAATACATAATATAATGATGCATTATAAATCATAAATTTGACTTATAATGGATATTTAAATCCCTTTGACTTAAATTTAATATTTGTTTTTCTATATCAAAGTCAGACTTTTTCATGAGAAAATATTTTAAAATTTAGAAAATCTCAGTTTTTGCAGTATGGTAAAATTTATCCATTTATGAGTATCATTATGATTGGCGCAATAGCCCCATGGTGGGCCTATAGGCAGATTTCGAAACATGAGATGTCTTCTCATTTACGGGAGGGTAGGGTTGTCAGCCCTACGCACAACAGTCCTATTAGAATGGGACTTACAGTTTAAAGTGGATTCGAACCACTACAAACATCCATGGCACCGACAGAACTCGAACCCTGTGGTATCGAGCGCCAGAGCTCTAGCCACTCGGCCATTTTAGTCCATTTGTGAGCATAGATTTGCATTTTACTAGCAAGTTAAAGTATTCAAAACTGTTAGACTCTGAGCTATAGCTATTAGATTACAAGAACCGTTGGCGAATGATTAGCAAATGGATATTTAAAATTCCAATGTAAGTTGAATTATTATTGCATTTATGCCATTTTTATTTCACCTTTATATAGTTTAAATTAGAAACCTCACTGAAAATCTTGAATAATCAAAATTTCATATTTCAAGTACTTTAAAAGTGCATAATTAAAGTTTGATATGAAGAAGACGATATAAAGACGTATTACTTAACATTAATATCGGTATTCTATCGGAGAGTTGTCTTATTTTTGCAATGAAACCAGTCTAATTGATAATATTTTTCGACTATTACAACATGGAGCACATTCTATCAGCAAATTCATCTATTTGTTCTCCTTATGAAATATATTTTTGCTGGGATAACTGGCAGGCATTTTTACCACGAGATATGTAACTTTGGGTCAAAAAGGAAATTCAAGAGTCTTCAAGTGTTGATAAATGAAAATTTTATTTTGTTTTGATGCACTATATCTTCCTTCAGGCTAAGAAATAACAACAGCAAAAAAACATTTTTTGCCATTCAAAGTATGAATGTCAAAACCAAGTATAACTTAGCTACTTTTTTGAGGTATTTAATCTTGCTGATTTAACTTAGGAATTAGTTCCTTAAAAATGCCAACTAGTATAATAATGCAAGTTAACATATAATATAATACAATATTATAAATAATAAATTTATCTTATCATAGATATTTAAATCCATTTGACTTAAATGTAATCACCTTTTTCTATATCAAAAGCCAGAATCTTTTCTTGGGAAAATAATTTAAAATTTGAAAATCTGTGGGTTTTCGCAGTATGGTAAACATTCGCGAATACAGATTTTGTAATTTAATTTCAAGTAAATTTAATCAAACTCTTAGACGCTAAGCTATAGCTGTAGGATTATAAGAACCGAAGATGATTGATTAACAAATGGATATCTGAAATTAAAATGTAAAAGGAATCATTATTCCATTTTTTTCCTATTTGTATTTATTCATATTTACATAATTTAAATTTAGAAGTCATATCCTTTGCAAACCTC
>BPLR01013535.1:0-67548 GCA_021605095.1 Caerostris extrusa
GTTCCTTAAACTGAATATTAAGAAAAACAAATTCCAAATTCCACTGCACATTTCATTTTGACTTTTCGAACACATTTCACTTTTGCAGAAGCCTCCAGGGAGTAGTGCACACACATACATGTATATTAGCAAATATGAACCGACAATACAAAAGCATTTAAATTTAATATATAAAATAAAAATGTATGCACTTTTAATATATTATATGTATATGTATATATACATTAATAAACCTGCACATATAATATTTAATTTTGAAGTAAATATAAATAAACCTTGATAAAACAATATCTCGAATTAAACCAAAAATAATACTTTTAAAAGGATTGCATCCCCATAAACTTCAAAAATTTACAATAGAAAGAAAATTGCTAAAAATATGTATTTTAAGGTTAAACAAACACGCCACAAGATAGCACAGGACTTAAAATAAAATTTTTGTTTACTTCAAAAATAAATAATACTGAAAAATCTTTTATTTCCAACTACACAGCAAATAAAAAGAACGGTTAAATGCAATGAAAAAAATATTACAACATTAAGTGCTACAATTTTTAAAAACATTAGGACATATACTCATTCATCATATATATATATGCATAAAGTAGATTTTTCAAATGTCGATGTCATGTTGCTTTACCTTTCCCGAACTGAACCATAGTTCCTTAAACTGAATGGTAAAAAGAAATTCAAGGGGTCTCGTGGGAAAAGAAAAGGAGTCTCAAGAAATTCTCATGGGTCTCCAATTTGGACATACGTTTTTTTTTTTTTTTTTTTTTTTTTAATACGAAGCTTATTATGTGAGATGGACAGTAAAGCGAAAATTTTGTCATTAATAATTTGTCTGTTCATTTCATTTGGCTTTTCGCCTTCATTTTATAGACATGTATACTAGCAAATATAAATCGACCATACAAAAATTAATATTTAATATAAAATTAAATATTAAATGTATGTACATTTAATATATATTTTTATATGTGCATTTAATACATGTGTACCATTAATATTTAATGTTTTTAATTTTGTAAATTTTATTAGGAAAATAAGCAACTGAAAAGCGCAAATCGTGGCTTGACAAATTGTAAAGGAAAGTTATTCTAAATAGTTATTAATAAACAGAAACAATTTAGGACGTAAAAATATAAATAAACCTTTATAAAAAGAGTATTCGAAACAAATAAAAAAAAATTTTTAAAAAGGAACACATCCCCATATACTTCAAAAATTTACAATTCAGAGAAAATTGTTAAAAAAAAAAATTGCTATTGCATAAAAACGTATGTATTTTAAGGCTAAACGAACATGTCACAAGATAGCACAGGGCAAAAAAAAAAAAAAAAGTTTTTTGTTTACTTAAAAATATATATATATATATATATATTGAATTTTTTATTTTTATTTTCATCTACACAGCAAATAAAAGAATGATTAGATGTATTGAAAAAAATTATTACGACGTTAAATGTTACAATTTGGCCAGCGGTCCAATGACAATGACTTTATGCTGAGGTGCGGTACTGTGATTAAAAGAAAGCATCTCGCATCCGTTTACTCAATGAATATTAAATCCAATGAGAGCGAGTTACATAACTCAAAAGAAAAGAAGAAGGGAAAAAAGCACAAAAGCCTGCCTCTAAATATTCATTTCGACATTCCCCCGAACAACAAGGTTCCCCTTTTTGGAAATGCAACCGCGCCTCGCCTATCGAATGAACATGAATAATTAAAAAGCCTTCCAAAATCCGCCTGCGCTGAGTAATCCTTACCCGAATCAGAAGATTCCATTCCCGAATAGTGCGCACTATATACATTTTGGCTCTATTTGTTGGAATGATTCATAATCGTGGGTCATTGCTTCATTTTCTTCTTTTTTTTGTTTCAGAAAGCAAAGAACTAATTTCTGTGAAGAAATCCAGAAGCGGAAATGAGATCATCGCTGGAGAACAATTGCAAATTGGGTCTCAAATGCGAATGCGATTTGCAACAACTATGCAGACAACTTTATACTGCTGCATGTGCTGAATTCTGAAATCTATTTTGCATAAAATGAATATTTTTCATTGCATTTTCACAATTTTTCAGCGATATTAGTAATCTCTAACCTTATTTTTTAGTATATTTTAACCTTTTAACCATTAAACTTTTTTAAGTTCTTAACGTTGCTTTTTGTGGAATGATCTGGTGAATATCATATGGAGATTCCATATATATATATATGTATGTATGTATTAAAAAATCATTCAACATAAATTATTTGCTTAATAACTTTAACTTTTGGAACTTAATGATTACAACAATCAAACCGAGTACTAAGTATTTAGTAAATAAATGTAATATCAAGCATAAAATTATTTTCCTTTTTTGACTATATATAAAGAATTTATATATATAAATAATTTCTTTATATTTTTTATATATTCTTCCGTATATATATATAGTAATTGATTTGATTTTTGTTATCACCATGTGCCAAAGTCATTAATCAAATAATTTCAGTCAACTGATTTTTAATATTCACTCGATAAAACATATATTTTGATCCAATGAGGCGGGTGAATTTTAATGTATTATCTTGTGAAGGCCATAGTTACTGTTCTTATAAAGTAAAAGCTACAAGAAAATAACAGATTAGGGGCACCTGGAAAAGATACATTTGAGATTTATTATTATTAGACAAAGTATCTGACATTTATTGGAAAAGTTTCTTTCTCCTGGTGTGCGTTATATATAAAAAAAAAAATCTAATGAAATTTTTTAGTGTTAACGTTTTTAATAAACTAAGGTTAGATACAAGAATGTTTTATTGAAATCTAAAAGTCTTTCTAAGGAATAACCCATCATACGATGAGGCAGCTGCAAGAAAAACTTGATGAGCCGCACGTGGCCCTTCAGACCACCATTTGTATCACTGATTTAAGAATATAAAATGAATAATAAATCAGTTGTAAAACTGATTTATTATTCATTTTATATTCTTAAATCAGTGATAAGAATATTAATCTTAAAGAATCTTATAATCGTAATCTTAAATCGTAAAGAATCTTAAATGAGTCTCCGTGATGAGGTTTTTGATAAGGAAACATTCATGTCATGCTGGGTATCTAACAAATACTAATTTTTCCATTTTGGCAAGTTTAATACTAAAAATTCACGACGATACTTACAAATAGATGCAATTTTCAGGTTTATCAAAGCACTTTGTTTTAAAGTGTGTATCTTGAGAATTTATGATACGTTTTACTACTGTGTCCTAAAAGTAAGACCAATTTTCAATTTAAATTTCCCGGGCATAAGGCATTTCAATTTTTTTTTTTCTTTTTTAAGTTGTTGGCACTGTCCTTGACATCTGTGTGAAATTTCACGTCTTACCTTTTGGACACAGTAGTATTATGACCAAAAATTATTCTCATATTTTTGTCACAGTTTCATTTGCATTTATAGCTAATTGTGTTATTTTGAAGTATTCTGATTTTACTTATTAAATGAAAACATTTAATTCGACTTATGAGTGATGTTATTCGGTTTGGTTAAAATCGTCGCTCTAATTATAATAGATTGAAATAACGCTAAAGTAATTACTACAACTTTTATTATTGGCATAAATTTAGATAATTTTAATTGATTTTCATTATATTTGAGTCTTGTTTTAAATCGCCAATACTATATAAATGATTACGTGCTTTAACGTTTATTTCTTTTAATAAGTTTGAGAATATTGTGATTTTTTTTTTTTAGAGGGCGCGGCTTGTTTGACAAAAAAGTGATATAATTTCTAGGTATGTTCTAGAAATAAATATTAATTAAAACATTATATATTTTTATTCACAATATCTCATTTAAATTTGTAGTCAACTTTAAAGTCTATACAAATAACAAAATATACAACAAATATACAAAAAGAATTTTCATAGAAACAATAACGATAACATTTTTTAATTTAAATTTAAAAAAAAAAAAAAAAAAAGAAAGAAAATCTTAACTGAAAAATATGAATAACAAAAATTATCAATATCTACAAAAATTAGCAACTATACAATATTTTATAATGAATAAATGACTGCATATAAGAATATGAAGGGGACTTTGCAGTAAAAAAAAATCGGTCAAAATATTGATTTTGAAATTTTTATCGCAAATTATGCTTAAAATTTTAAAAATGTTCCTGTAAAACATTTTGTTTTTATAGCAATTCTTAAGTATATGTTTATGACATTTAATATAGCTCATTTAAAATTACATGTAAAACCCCGTAAACAATATTGTGAAATATTCAGCAATAGAAAAAGAATATTTTGAATAACTTTAACTATGACTTTTACGTAGTATTTACTTACAATGGGTCGAATTTCTTGCTTTTGTTTCACCACACTTTTTTGTTTTTAAATTGTGTTGAAAAGCGTATGCTTTTATGTTTTGTTAATAATTAGCGTTTATTCGGTAAAAAATCTAGAATCCTCTAACTCTTGCGCCAAACTGATCGCCAAATAAATAAACAAAAGGGCTGCCGCGGTTGAAAAAAAGAATATATTTCTGTTTTTATTTATTAAAACTGTTTCTGCAAATAATAATGAAATTAACATTAATACAGAAATTATAATGTTTGAAAAAAAAAAAAAAGGAGAAATAAAGAATTCCTCCTATTAAACTACTATAACTCTAAAGAAATTGGGGAAACATTCCGGCGACTTCTTTAGGGTTACAGGATCTAGCTTTTAACAGGTTAATTCATTTAATTAAAAATATATATAAATTAAATAATATGTCTCGTATTACGAAATCTGTGCTGGGTTTTAAAAATGAACGCCAAGCTTTGTCATAATGCAAATAATAATCCTAATACATCCTCTTTACTCAATTCGAAATTTCTATTCCACATTAAACGAATTCACACTCATATTTCCTCATTAAATAAATCCAGTCGAGGAAAAAAAAGCATGCAAGTTCATATGTGCTTCAGAATTTTGAAACTCTCATTAATGCTTTTGAAATTTTTAGTAATAATTAATTGTGAAATTTAATTATTACTAAATTGCTTTTTCTTTAAAAAAAAACGATTAATATTTAAAATTTTTAAATAATTTTTATTAGTTTGATTTCAAAGAAATTAATTACATAAATGCAAATCTGCAAGTAATATTTTATTAAATGCAGGTGTGTTAAAGATATATAAAGTATAATGTGCGTGTATTTTATGTATAGTGATGTTTTTAATTTTTAATTTTGATCACATGAAAAGAAATTTTATTATTTATTTTAATATAGTAAAATTATTTAAAGTAAAAGAAAAAAATATGAAAACATTTTATAATATTTTTATAACTTTTTAACTTTTACAAAAATTTAAATCTGTAATGAGCTGTTTGCTATGAGAAAAATCCTGTCTCAAATCATCCTAAAAAACCTGTATCACTGCAAAGCAGTGAAACGCCATACTCTGCGTAATAGCTCACGTGATCCCATGAGAATCGTTTTAGCTTAAGTCTGAACTTTGGCTTCCTGCAAGCATGGTGCAGTATAATTGCTGTTGCTCTACGCATTTCAAAACCCGTTTTTTGCCCGAAAATGCATCGCGGCAAGTTGTTAGTAACTGTGAATTGTATTAGAATTGTTTGTTGTGATTGTCTTTAATGTAAATAAATATTAGTTTGTTGAACTTCAGTCTTTTATTGCAAGAACTGCTACAGATTGTAGTATATAGCTTTCCTGCTGAAATAATGGAAATCTTTAATCTTCTCTCTATGTAAAAAGAAATTTCAGCTAGCCGAGGAACGTTGGGTGCTATAAATTGATTTATCTGAGTTTCACATTTTTACATACGTAAAATGCAAAGGAATTTTAAAAATAAACGTTTTAAGTCATTTGAAATTTGTATTGTGTTTTTATTGTTACCTAATGTAAAAAACTACGAAGGGAATTTTGAAAAAATGAATAGAATTTTTATAGCAAGTTAATATTCAGAATTCTCACTAAATTTAAAAAAAAAATTTTTTTTTAGAAATATAAAAAATATACAAAATTTACATTTAAAACTAAAGCCAGAGGTTTCATGAGTGTAATAAAAAATATGGCACTAAAATATCAAGAAATGAAAAAGAAAAGCATTTTGAAATAATTAAAAAGAACATTAAATTTTGAGGTTTATTTATTTATTTACTTATTTATTTTATTTTTATTTTTTTTTTTTATTTATTCATTTTACTTATTTATTTATTCATTTTACTTATTTTTTATTATATTTTTAAATTATTTATTTATTTACTACTTTTATTTTTTAAAATTATTTTATTTATTTTTGCATTTTTCTTGGTTATTCGCCTTTGTAACGATCGATGCGTAGCAGATTCAGCATTACCGAGACCTTTTATTCATTTCGCGCCAACAGTATAAGATAATAATAGCCAACAGGAAGAGTTGTTGGCAAAAATCGCCAAGCTATTATCGCATATGTTAAACAATAAAATAAAAATTACGCGAGGTGTATGATCAAGCTAGAATATGTTTGCCCCAAACTGACAAATGCGATACGCGCTCTATTACTATCTCCATGTATGATATCGCACGCACGCGCACGCCTTGCAAATAGAGGACGAGGTCGTCACTTGAAAAACGTGCAAATGCAACCCAATCGGCAGCAGGTGCATCGTGATTCGAACATCACTGCAACGAAGCACAACATAAAGTTACTTAAGTTTCACTGATTGTTGGGAGAAGTGGATCACTTGAGTGCAGCAAGAGAGAAAGACGGTTACAGCTAGTTACAACGTTCTCTTCATTTTATACATCAGAAAATCAAAAGGAATGAAGCCAAGGATAAATCCAACCGCGGACAGCTGTTGTTGATTCTGTAGAGGTTTGCTTCATCATACGGCAATTTCGTCAGTTTTTAAAGAAAGTTTCGTCCATTTTCCAGATTGAAATAGAACTCGAAATTAGCTAAAAATACATTTGCTATATCGTCAACCTAATCACAGTTCATTTTAATTAATTCTTCTCATCTGTGTTTTGAAGATTTGTTATAAAATTTAATTAGTTTGGCCTTAAAAATCTAGCTTCACTTCAGCTTCACTTGAAATCAGCCTAAGTGATGCAAAACGTAAGTAATTGAAAAGATGGAAATCTGTCGGAGCAAGGTCAGGACAATAATTTGGGTGATGACTAATTTAATAAATGAATGTAGATGTTTTTCTAAAACATCTGCTTTTTTATTATCAGATGCAAATTGTAGCAAACTCAGCGTTACGAAGGAAGAAACACAGGGATTTCTGTTACACTACCTTCACAAGAAGAAAAAAACCAAATTTATCGGAAGTATTTTCTAGGGTGATTGTGCATGTCATACTGGATATTTTGGAACAACTTCAACCAGACAATTCAACTGTCGATACAAGACGTTCTGTCACAATTTCCCTCGAATCTGCAAGTGAGACAGAGGCATACTATTATTTAAGCATGATTAAGTAACTTGAACTACATTACACATTCTGTCCGAGTTTCTTAGAAAATTATTACAGTTATACATGCAACTTTCTGGACTTGTGGCGAAGTATACCGATGATGTGCAGAAGGGTCTATGTTCGAATCCCCCAGGCTGCATTGTCGTAGCTGCTTTTTCAGAAACAAGGAGATTTGGTGGATATTGTGATAATGTGTGAAAAAGGCTTTTGCATAGTTGAGCTATCTAGTGGAGGTTTTCGAAGTTTTCTCCCATGCAAGACATATATGTTGCAATTACCTCTAAAATTCCTCCTTTAAGGCACTGTCCTCCCCTTATCACACGTCGGTGAGCTACATAAGTGAGGCCCCACCGATATTACACATATAAAAATATGCATATGCATATATATATATATATATATATATATATAATATAACGTTAGATACGTTTGTGATCGGCATTCAAGCTGTTAGTTTAAATAGTAAATGTTGATTCCTTAAATTAATTAATAGTTTTATTAAAAAAAAACGTCAAATATTTAAAATTGCTTTATAAGTAAGTAAATTTTATAATCTGTTTAATGGAAAGTCTATAATAAAAAAATTATTACATAAAATTTTCATGTCGTTTTGCATTTAAATAACAATAGTATCATTATAAAGTTCATTTTTCCATTTTATATACTCACAAGAAGAGGAACGCAGTCATAAATCATGCACCCAAATATGTTTTTAGTCTACCAAAAAGTAGTCTATTTTCCTAATGGCCGCATCATTTTTCAAAACATGCGTCGTAGAAGTAGTTTTGTTAGAATAAACATTGTTAGAGTGGTCTGTGGAGTTGCAGTCTCTTGGTTTTTAAGGAAAACATAAAATTCTCTGCGGTAGACAAGAACATAGGATGTTGGACTTATATCTTTAATCTACATAGTTAAAATGAAATAAAATTAAATTTATCCTAACCATTAAAATGAATATTTCGTTTTTGGATTTTTCGTCAATTATGGAAACGTTTTACAACCATTTATTATTATTATTTTTTAATTTGGTGAAAAAAGCATTATTATGGTTTAAATCATAGGGGAAAAAAAAAAAAATATCCCATGCCATAAAAATGTTTTGATGTTAAAAATCTAAAGATTTTTCTATTTTGAAAATAAAAACAAATTTTTTTTTGGTAATAAAGAATTAATTACCCTTCCCACGAGCTTTAGGGTTATACACCAAATAAAAATATATAAAAATTCAGAGAAAAAAGTCATTTTTAAATTTGTTTATATCTTTTGGATAGTTTTTAAGCTATGTTGTTAAATAATGTAATTCATTACATGCCTAAATATTTCATTTTTTTAATGCAAATATTAATGGCCGTAGATAACTTTTATAAACAGAATTTTTACAATCTTATTTTAATTTAAAATTATATTTAAAGAATATATTTTTTTAAAAATTATAAATTTCAAAAAAAAAAAAAATAAATAATATAATACATGGCATTAATTATTAAAGGATAATTATATATACATGTTTATTGATTGAAATTTGAAAATCAACATTTTTCTGGTTAAATGAAAAAAAAAAAAGAATTGGAAAATTCAGAGAAAAAATAATAAATTTTTTTTTTTTTTTTAGTGTATTCACTTGTCTTTGGCCTATAAAAAAATCATCAGGGAAATAGGGTTAATTACTTTAAGCATTTACGCATGGCATAAAACATCTAATATATATCTTATATTTAAAAAAAAACTATATCTTTATAAAACGTATCTTAAATTTAAAAATAACGTATCCTTTTAAAACATATCTTATATTAAAATAGCATAAAACATATATGTTTTTAAACACTTTTGTTACTGCAGTTTTAAAATATCAAATCATTAATTCATTATCAAATCATTCATTAATTATCAAGCATCGTAGATATTAAAAGTGGAAAAATGTAAGCAGTAGCCTAATTGTACGATTTAGATTAAATTCGATGAAATTTAAAAAGCTAAATATTAAAAGCGAAAATTTTCATTGATTTTTTTTTATTTTTTTTACTTTATTGAGATTATATGTCATTGAGTTTCTTAGAAACACAGTACAAGGAAGTAATACATTTCGTTAAGAAATATATATTTCTTATCATTGGAAAATTTAACCGAAAAGTTCACGATTTAATGTTTATTCATCTGTTTTTACACCTGTCGTGGAGATCAAAAGAGTTTCTGAGGTTTTTGCCAACAGCGCCAAAGAAACAAAAACATATTTCATGATTTTTATTTGAAATTATCGTAAATAATTTTATTGGTTACTTAATGGTATTATGCCCATAATAGTAAATAATGTTAATAAGTACATAATGCTAAATAACAAAAATTATTTAAATGCAAACATTTCTAAGCGTTGTAAATTAACCAGAAAAGTTTTCCAAATGCTGAGAATTTTGACCTGAGATTAGTTAGCATTAAAACAGCAGTAATGTAGCATATCCAGCGTTTCAGAGTGTATTCCAAGAGTTTCTGATATGTTGCAGTCACATTTGGCCAACATATCTTAGAAGGAACATCTTAAAATGTGGTATTTATGGAGATTGCGTTTTCTTTTCTTCTACCAAAGCTAAATAAAGGACAATCCGACCTATAGAAATGTCATGTCCACCCTTGGCATCAACAAGAAAGCACGAAAGTTTTTTAGTTATCCTACACAGCTATAGTCTCATTGAGAGAATAGAAACCGAAATAATTTTTTTGGCTTGCTTAATATTTTTCCCTTTCTTGAAAAATATGAAAATGAAGTGAAGAGTAAGAAGAATGTACTCTATAAAAAGAGTATATTCTGGAAAAGAAATTGAAATAGATATTGAAAGATATAAAAAATATATTGAAACAAAACATCATATTTCAATATATTTTAGAGGTATATTCAAGGGTAGACAGTTGCAAAAATTTATGAAACTCTAAAAAAAAAAAATGAATTATAGGGTTGAAAAGAAAGTAATTGTGTAACTGTAACTGTAGATTTACTGTGTATTTATTTCATCATTTAAATAACTCTTTTGTCAAACTAATGATTTGTTTCTCTTTTTTTATAACATAAAAGATGCAATAGAAAATTTTTTTGGTATATCCGATTTTAATTTGAAGAAAGCAGACTGTAGTATTTCGAATTATTTTATTGTTACTGATATCATCTAGATTTTAAAAATACGTTTATTGTCCTTCATTACTTGTACTCAATTCAACGAGATATAAACCATGGAGATAAGAATAACCATGGTTTATATCTCGAATATAAAAAAGCATATACTTTAAAGATCTTTTAGATCAAAATCTAATTACTTTAATGATCTACTTTTAGATCAAAATTTAAAGATCTACTTTACAGAAATACAAAAATGTATAATTTACTGGCTAGAGTAATGGATGACAAATGAATAACTAATGAATTACTGAATGACAAATGAATTACTGGCCAAAGTAATGAGTGGCAATGTAATGAAATAGCGTTAGCCCATTATTTATGGATTTTTGATTCATTTTGAATGAATGGCAACATAAGAAATAACCGCCGAATACAGCTTATAAATCATAGGACATCTACAAAATAGAAACCTGTTACAGACATACTTTGCACAGTACAAAATCAGCTGACAATCATTGGAAAAAAAAAAAAACAATTTATTTTATATATATTTTTTGAGAAGAGAATGGCCAAGCACCGCTGTCCATGATTGGCAACGTGCCAGCAACCGCACGTGCGACAGAGATTCGAGAAAAACCGTACTCACCTCAGGATGGCAATGAATCTTGGTCGTTGGTGGGAGACGTCACAGTGGACATTGACAGCCAGGCCGCACGGTGGAAGATGACAGCAAACCTATCACTCAAACAACGAGCGGCATCTTCGAACAAATCTCGAAGAAGCAAAAAAGAGAAGAAGGCGGGGGTGGATGAGGAGGGAATACCCCACTCCGATATCGTCTGGGCGCAGAAAGACGAGCGAGGGAGAGACAGGGTTGCCACGAATTGAAACGCTGTTCGTCGCCAAGGAATTTTTCTGACGCGATCGCGGCTCTGCAACAGCGATTTGGATTGATTGGACGATGGTGTGTGTGTGGGGGGGAGTATGTTTCTTTTGTGACACATCACAATGATAAAATCACTATCCCAAGAGTGATTCGTATTAGAAAATAGGTTTTCATTTAAAAGAAAAAAAAACATTGAAATGAATAATGTGATTCATTCTGATTGGTTTGTTCTGTTTCATTCTGTTTTCGTAAAGGAGATGGTAATTTCTTTTCTTTAAAAAAAAAAAAAAAAATTTATTTTTATTTCCAATGACAGGGATTTTTTTTAATTCTTTAAAAGTTATTTAATTGAGCAAACCAGTAAAGTACTTTTTTTTTTATTTTGAATAAAATAGTACATCTAAAGCAGGGATGGCCAAACCAAATGATTTTACGGGCCACTTTGGAAACGCATTATATCTCCGCGGGCCGCCTATAAAATTATATATCCCCCTATTAGATTTAAACCCACTATGGATATTTTTTGGTGAAAATTTGAAACATAACGAATTATTATTTTTGTGTTTTCTATTATTCTTACATGTAAACATAGATAAAATAATACTAATAATACTAAACGCACATTGTGAAGAAATATAGAACACTAAAAATAAAATATAAAAAACATATAACACATATATAAATATAAACGAAACATATAAATATATTTCGAAATATATAATTATATACGAAAATATATAAATATAAACGAAATAAAAAAAAAATAAAGAGGAATCAAAATGAAAACTAGGGGTTTAAAACGGTCACTAAAACGAAACATAAAACCTGTTATATGTTTCAAGATGTGCGCGCGTCATGATTTTGCAGAATATAATTTAATTATTCTGAAAAATTCATGACTGTAAATTCATCAATAAAACTGGCGATATTCGTCATACATTCGCAAGAATATTATTTTAAAATCAAAGTTAATTTTTACTCATAATTTCAACTGCTCATTTTTGAATATAGGGATGCACAGATAATGTATTTTTTTGTTTAATACATACGGAAAATATTCAAGACGTGCAGCGGGTTGGCAACCCCTGATCTAAAGTATTATTTAAAGTAATTCTGGTATATAATTCTTGTCACTGCAATAAATTTGTAACTAATCTCATTTATGAAAAAAAATCACAGGGATATTAGGTAACTATCCTATTAAGTTGTCAGTGGGATATGATTTTCAATTCGTCTCTAAATCCAAACATTTAAATCAATATTGTTGAATGGAAGAAACTACGACCATTTGAAAAAGAATTCAATTCGAAATAAAAAAATTATTAAAAAAAAAACATTTAGAAAACTAATATTTCAATCCCTTCTTTTCGGTAACTTTTAACTGGATAATTTTGATATGGAGTGAAAAACCTTTTATTTCCTTTTTTGTTAATTGTAGACAAGAAAGGTACACATAAAAATAATTTTTTTTTTTTTTTATATATTTAACGAAAATATTTTTTTAAAAAATATAAAAACCTAAAAATTGGTATATAATATAAATATATATTGTTATACAATGTATATCAATAATATATTGGTATATATTCTAAAAAAAATGATAATAAAAATGGTAAATTATATATAATCTAAAACGGGAAATCTTATCTGTTCTTTTAACTGTTATTCTTTCTATCTGCAGCCTATATCCTTTTTTCAACTGTTGTCTGAAAGACCTGCTTTTTTCCTAACCAAATTAAATATTAATAATTTACATTTTTAAAGTTCAAAAGGATTCAAATTTAATTATTAAAATTTTAAATTGTTTAAAAAATTAAAACTGTAATTATAAAAATGAACAATCTAAAAACCCCCATGATTTTTTTTTTTTTTTTTTTTTTTGTTGTTGTTACTTGGTAATATTCTAATTACGTAATAGTAAAACAAAGAGTATCAATAGCAAACCATGGAACTATTCAAGGAGTGAAAAGCCAAAGGAATTGGACGAACTGTGGTTTAGAAAATGGAGGACCGAATTCAAAACAGGACAATTTTAAACTGATAACGACAATCTATTTCTTTATTGATTTACAGAAAAATTGGACTTACTAATACAGAATAGTCTTTTCGTGATACACATATGTATATATCACAATATATGTAAGTATATTGTAGATATAGTATACATATTGTATAAGTATATAAATATATAAATATATATAGCGCATGGTATAAATATATGGTATAAATGCGTTTAAATTTATAAATATATATAAATGCGTTTAAATTTATAAATATATATAAATGCGTTTATATTTTATAAATGTATAATATAATATACTAAGATATGTACAATAGATACAGATATGTACAATATATAACATGTGGGCTGAAAACCCTAACCTTCAAAAGTCACGTGTATAAATTGGACAGCTGTTGCACCATTAGTATGTGAGTTATAGTATTTTTAGTGAAGTTATAACCTTTTTAGTGTTCATCACGTGCAGTCCACTCGGCTGACTGTCGATTGGACTCCGGTGTGAAATGATGGAGCCATGTTTCATCCATTGTCACATATCGAAGCAAAAATTCGGGTTTATTACGATTGAACAGCTCCAAACATTGCTTAGAATCATCAATTCGTTCTTGTTTTGGATCGATTGTGACCTCTGCGCGGCACCCACTTTGAACAGAGCTTTCGCATATCCAAATATTCATTCACGATGTGTTCAACACGTTCCTTTGATATCTTTAGGGTCTCAGCTATCTCAATCAACTTCACTTTACGGTTATCAGAAATTATTTTTGCGGACTTTTTTGATGTTTTCGTCGGTAACAGCCCCTTTGGGGCGTCCCTGCGTGCATCGTCCTCAGTGCTCAGTTCGCCTCTTTTAAATTTAGCAAACCACTTCTCTACGGTTGATTTTCTCGGTGCAAAGTCCGAATAATGTTTATCAAGCCAAGCCTTGGCTTCAATAGTATTTTTTTTCGCCAAAAAGCAATGTTTTATTAACACACGAAATTCCTTTTTATCCCTTTCTTCAAACTAACAAAAAGTTGCTTCACTAAAAATACTATAACTCACATACTAATAGTGCAACAGCTGTCAAATTTATACACGTGTCTTTTTGAAGGTTAGGGCGAACTAAAAATCATTTGGATTTAATACTAGTAAAGCTGTCTATGTGTCAGCCTAAGAACTGTTCAGCCCCTCTGTTATAAGTATGTGGTAGATATATATGTGTCCATAATATATATGAATTTTTATTCTGTATTCACTTTAAATAAGTGGCTATTTAATAAAAATATTAAATTTAAAGTTATTGTCAAATATTTTTGTCTACATTATTATTTTACTTTTTTGTTGTAAGGAAAAGAGCAATTTTATGCATATTGCATACTTACCAACAATTACAGATCTTCTAAAAAAATTTGCGAATTGTCATCAGATTTTGTGGATTTACGGAGAAAACGGGATTTTTGGAATTTTAATGTCCATCTTTAATGCTATTTGTCCATGTAGAAAATCGCCTACCCTAACGAATCTTCAAAGAAGAAACAAAGGTTTCACTCACCTGCAAGAAAAAAAGGAAGTTTTATTAATAATAAAATTTAAATTTTTTTTATGAAATTTATAATAACATACAAAAATTATTTAAGAAAGATATGAAAATCTTAAACCCATTAGGAATTACAATTTACCAGTATGAATATGGTTTATCATTGATTTCTATAGCAGAACATACATATAACGGCAAGTAATAATTTAATTAAATTCTTAAATATCAAAAAATATAAATATTAACTTTTTAAAGAAGATATTTTTCAAAAGATATAATCAACAAATGAAATTGAACATTTATGAATGTTGTTTATCATTTATGTTGGTTATAAATATATAATACAAAACAGTTGACATTTGACATAATATTGAAATCACTAGACAAAAATTATATTGCAGCTGCATTACCTCCTATCTAAAATCTTAACAGCATCCAATCAGATGGCATTGATAAACATATTTGTATTAAAAAAATAACATTAAAAATCACCAATATCCCGATTCTTATAGATTTTTAATGTACATTTTCTTTTGTCAGAATCAAGTTAACACATTAAATTTTATTAAATGGCAAAATTTTATTTACAAATATATAAAAACCCCATATTCAAATAAACGCTCATTTTACATAAACACATTTTTTGTTTAAATTTCAAAGTTCTTGTTGTTTTCGAAAACTGACAATCTGATTTGAGGTCATTCGTCGCTATAACGGCGAATGAAAATGCATGCACATTAAGTGACCTATTATTTTATAATGTTTTGACACTATAATATACAATGGCATCTAAGGGATTAGCATCTTTCTTTTTTTCTTCCCAGAATTCCGGGAAAGATATTCCAGCCAATGGAAGTATAGTATCCAGATTTATAGTATATTATCTAGATAAAATATTAATTTGATAAAAGTTCAAGATCACATTTAAAAAATACGGTCGAGAAAAGCCATTTTAAATATGAAATGCTGATAATACTAATAGTAATATGATAATGACTAATACATGCTGTCATCTCCATGCATTGTGTCGTGCAAGGGCAATTTCATGGGATAGATCTCTTGTCTTAATCAGTTGTCTTGATCTGTTGCACTTTGTCCCTCAAATCAGCAACGGTCCGTACTGATGATTAATGACGCTGGATTTCTCCTCCAATAATGTCTCCCACTTAGAGAAAGGGTTTTTGGGATAAATATCTTATCAAGGCAGCATGTCCACATTCTGTAGAGCCCGTTGGAAGCCCGTAGAGCTCGTAGAACAATATGGAGAGAGAGCATTTTTCTGTTGGGAAACCCCTCTTTGATAGTGATCGAAAATGGCAGCACTGCAGATTCAATCACCACTCTGATGTACAAAGTTGTTGTCAAGGCGCGCAGGATTGTGACGAGGGTACTGTCATAGAAAGTTACTCCCTAACCATAATTCGTGGTGTATAGTACGTCCAGTGAGTAAGCGACGCAAGCAGGCTGACTCAAGCATTTACTTTGCCACCTTCTAATCGGCATAAGGCGATAACTGACAATGATTAAAATATACAATTCTTCTTTGCTTGTCTTAAGCAATTCTGCAATACTTTCTTCTTCTTCATTTGCGCAACAGCTCCATGACGGGCTAAGACCGTCTGCCTACTGGCAGATTTCGAGACAGAAAATGTTTTATTTTTACGTGGTAGGATTGTCAGTCCTAAGCTCAAAACTCTTAATAGACCGGGATCAGCGGTTTAAAGTGGATTCCAAACCACTGCAAATATCCCTGGCCCAGATTCAAAACAGAAACCTGTGACACCAAGAGCCGGTCATCAGACTCTCTGCAATACTTTGGTACCTGTTAATTTGGTACCATTATTTTTATTGTACATAGTATATATATTTCTTTTGTAAGCAAATTTAGAGCAAAAGAGTGTCTTTTAAGGGAGTCCAAATTTTAAGCCTTTAAAATTGTAAAAAGTACTTTGTTATAAAAGAACTTTTTTATACGAATTCAATAAAAATTGTACTTCACAAAATTATTTTATATCCATTAGTAAAGATCATAGTAAATGAAATTACGGAAAAGAATCAGAAGTTATAAAAATTCGAAATCTTAAATTTATTGGTCAACAACCCAACCCTGCTTCGAAGTAGGTGGATAAGCTTTGAATGACGGATAAACAATTCATTTTGCTGTCATAGATAATCCTCTGATTTATTATAGATAGGTAGAAGTGGAATTGAAGGAATCAATATAAGTAATCGTCTTATAATTATCTTTTAAAGAAATGGATGTTATAATATAAACCATTACCTGTTATAGCCTGCATAATTAAAATGGATGTGCTTTACTGGAATTGCGATAGTAAAGGAAATACTAATGTTTTATTTCACCTGCGTTTATAATAATCAGCTGAGCACTGCAGGAGATAAAGGGATTTCTGATACGCGTCAAATGCCATCGACTCAATTAAGCCCCAATTGCTAGATGACCCTCGGTCAGTGAGCATTCCTGAGCCTTATCGCGCGCATCAATTCCATTATATTCCCATCAGCCGCATTTCCTATCCGGATGACAAAACCACACCGGCATTTCTGGAGCCGCCTTGCACTTTAATGGCCGCGGCATTTCTCTGTTGAGATTAACCACATTTTACCCGGAGCATGTTATTGTTGAGAACAACTCCGTTAAATGGGTAACGAACAGTAGAAAAGCCGCATTTCTCTGATGGTTGGCAGCTTGATAGCAATCCAGCTTTCAACTCTTTTTATTGATTTTTTTATTTCTTTTTAACTATTCCGCTGCTATTTCATACTTAGATTTTAGTCAGAGTTGGGAGTCGGTATCAGAGTCGAAAGTCGAGTATTTATGGAGGAATCGGGAGTCTTCAAAAGAGGGTATTAAATCCGACTCCCGACTCTTTTATAAATTTATTAAAAACAATTTTCAAAATTCTAGGGATTTTTCAGTTAAATATTTAAAAACTAATGCAATTAGTTAAATATATAGGTGCTATACGGACACAATAATTTCTTCGTCAAATGGAACTCGAATGTTTATATAGACTCTGTGGATGTTATACGGATGTGCTACATGGATTGAATAATATTTTTTTCATCTGATGGCCCTTGAATGCTTGGAGGCCTCGGTCGTCAAGCACCGAATTTACGTGAGCTTGGCGATGGCCAAAGAGCGATAAATTATTCAGCAGGGTAATCATTGAACCTTATCACGTGCGGATATCATTCTCATGGAAACACTACAGGCTCATCAAGATATGGATAGACATGGACATCTGAGAAGGACAGATGGAAATTTACATAAAATTGGTCATTGGTAAGACATTCTAACTTTTAAATCAAAATGAACAATTTTTTAAAAGTTATTTCTATAAATCTTTGTAGTTGTTAATTTAGTACTGTTAGTATATGACATATATATATATATTCATCTTGATATACGTCATATATGAAAGGTGATTACTTGTTGATGAATGTTAAAAAAAGAAGGTCGATGCAAAAGAAGATTATTGAATGAAATTTATTTTCCTAAATGTTTGTATACAATTTAATCTGAATTTTTGGCCCAGTGGCAACATGCCCAGTTAGAGTACAGGAGGGTTGAGGTTCGAATCTGTTGGTGGTTGGTAATCACTACTTTCAAATACGAGGAGAATAAGATGAGTCCCTTTCTCTGCTCTTTTATTCTAGTCCCGCAGTTAGGTGTCCAATAATGAGGGTCCCAATGGCAACAATTATAGCAACGTGAGTAAAGTACCAAGTGATATTGTCCTATACTTTCTTTCATACAGAATACAACTAAGAGGGAGGAAGGGGGGGGATTATCATAAAAATTTTTACGACAATGCACTCTCTCGTTATCATCCATTGGTGGATTTTTCATGGCATACTTAAATAGAACACCAGGTCCACTGATATACAAAGAAATCCTGAGATTTTTACATTTTTTTAAAACAATTTTATATAAATCCTTCATTGGCGGTGTTTGTCGCTGAGTTCACAACTTTACCATTGATTTTAAAACTATTTCCTGACAAACATTGCTTAACTTTGTCATATACATTTTTTGCGGAGGACTGAATTTCTGAATTTGAACTGAATTTTGCAATTGATTTCTCAATAAACGTGATTTACACGCTTTTATTTCTTACTGATTGCATCCCTGGCTCCAATTTCGATTTCTGTTGAACCGAATTTTAAAGAATGTGCCGTCAAGTAAAGATGGAGTGTAAAGTAAAAAAAAAAATTGTTTATTTGTAAATAGCTTCATTTAATATATATTTTCCATTAAACTATATAATAAATTCTCTCTCTCAAGTTTAGTTCAGTTTTCTGAATTCATTGATTACTTCACATTTATCAAATTAAAACGTGTTTAAAAAAGTATTTTCAGGTAAAAGATTTTACAGTAAGCGCTGATCTGGCACGTGAGCGTGCAAGATTAGCAATATTGTCGGATTAATCAGCATCAATATAACGATACCAAAGCGACCATACCAATAACGATACCAAAGATAAATCACTCTAGATAAAAATTTAAACATACGCATAATTAGTTTGCTTATCACATTCCGAATCTGTGTAGACCATATAAATATCAACCAAAATATTTTGTTATTCTAGCAACTACAAAAACATTATTGATACATTAAACATTAATCTAATTAAATATTCTTCATTGATAAAAGACACAGCACAAAAAGAAAAATTAATATACACTAATAGAGAAAACAAATTGTGGCAAATTACTCTATGCCAAGAAAACATACACATGTGTTTATAAAGTATCTGATATCGAGTTGTTTCCATTATTGTTATAGCTTCAAAAAAAATTTCTACGAATTAAGCGTAAATTTATGAGTTCTACGCTGACCTAAAAGGAAAACACATAGATACGATGAATATTAGGCGAAAATTAGATAGCGTTGTCTTGGTTCTTGACGGTCAAGGTCAACAAACGCCCTAATCCATATGAAAAAATCCGGAAAGGAATGGCTCTATTGCTACCGGATTACACAAGGAGTCGAGTTAATGAGCACTGAGCACTACTAGTTTATATCTAATAATTCGTAATAAATTAAGAAATACTGAGCAATTTATTTTTGGGATATTTATTGGGCAAAATGCCAAATATGGGCTTCGAATAAGCTGAAAATGAAATATGAATAAGTTGAACTTGTTTCTACATTTTGACTTCGTTCTATGGAAGATTGTAACTTCTTCCTAATAATTAAGCTAACAAAGCAGTGATGGTCAAAGTATTCAGCATACGCCCTTCCTTTTCTATACAACAAACATTGCCCATAAAACTGAATCCCTGACTTGAGTAACGTCAGACAATTATCTGCAGTCAAGTTTTTCATGATGTGTGATTATCATGACTCAAATGTGCAATTTTTTCCAGGAATCTTCTTTTAAGTACAGCGGCAGATAATGTCGATGGTCGGAGTTCGCTGGTTTATTTCCTTCAGTGAAGTTATTACTTGATGGGCGGGTTCAAAAGTCAAAATTGGAAACCTCTTCCTTCCATTTAAGAGGATAAAAAATTATATTAAAAAAATGCAAAGTCATTTCACAAAATTTGATTCCTAGATGCACATTAAGCTGAGGGTATTATTTTTTTTATTTTGAAAAAGTGATTGAAATATTAGAATAATTAGTGGAAGAAGGTTTCGAATTGGAAGATTTCAATTTTTATTACGGACAGTTTACCGAAGACAATGTGAAATACACTACAGAACGTTGGAATGTAATTTGCCTATAAGTGCTGGTTTGACAGCTATAATTCGTTGTTTGATTATCTATTTTTTGGCATAGAATGAAATAAACGTCTTCGCTTGCTCATGTTACTTTTTATTAATTAGTTTTTTTTATTTATTTTTTATTTTATTTTCTTTAATGTACTGTGGACTTTCCGACATCTATTGAACCGGATACTTGTTGGATTACAGAGAGTGTCCAGACTACAGAGGGTCAATAGGAAAATATACACTGCATATATATACATTGTAATATATGGTATTGCATATATTATTATATATTGTATTCAAAAATTTCCCAGGATCGATTTAACATAGACTTTATAACACAAGGATATATTGAAAATTGATGTTAAGCTTCTACATTGTCTTTTTCCCAATTCAATACAACGTTTGGAACGAGTTCGTAAAGGCCTTCTGGAATGCTTCCACTCTTACACTATTGAGTTCCGTTGTCACAGCTTCTTCAAACTTTTCTATCGACTGACCTTCATCTTCACTTTCAATTTGAGAAATACAAATAGTATGTTTGCTACAGATCTGATGAGTAAGGGGCATTGTTGATGCACACAATCTGCGTTTCGCCAAAATTTACAACTCAAGTTGGACATGTGAGACGGTGAAATTTCAGCCAAGTTATACCAATTTTGACTTTCCAATAAATCGGGCCTCATTCATTTCATTTCGAAAGCAGATCATTTCGAAAGCAGATTTCAAAATACCTTTGCAGAATACCCCAATCACAGTGAACCCTCGAAGAATGATGCCCCCTGTCAGAAAATATGATGAGCATTTTTTATTTCGAAACGCAACTTCCATCTGCGACTTAATTTCGGATTTGTCCGCTCAGTACCTTGCTTCCAGATCGTAGTCGAGGCAACAAGTATCAACTCCTTTGACAATGTTTTGCAAAAAGTTCGATCCTAACCGGTCGTGAATCAATTATTTACACCGGGACAAGCCTTTGTTAATAGATAGTGATTTTGACATTGGAAGGCAATAATGGAAGGTCTCCAGAAGGCCCTTACGAACCTGAAAGTTCCAAGCATTGTTTTGATTTGGGATGGAGACTATATAGAAACTAAATATCAAATGTCAGGATATCCATTGTGTTACATGGTCTATGTGTGATTAGTCCGTTAACTTTTTTTAATACACTGCCCATGTATGTATGCATGTATGTTTGTTTGTTTGTTTGTTTGTTTGTATGTATGTATGTACATTTCATAACATAATAAAGAATGTTGAATATTAGCAACTAAAAGAGACAGTTATTGTACTAAATGTCCAAATAAGAATTAGCATAAGTTGCAAAGTGGAGGAAAGGGTCCAAGTTTTAATGATTCATCGCCAAATCAGTGATCCAAGGATTTAGGGATTTCGAATGTCGGATGGTGGGTGGGTGGGTGGGGTTGTTCGGATTGGCGAGTATCGCATTAGAGAGGATTGATATTGTATTTATTTTGTATGATGTCCCTTCAGAAGAAAGCTAGTAACAAAAATTTGCAAAATAACGATTGCCCTAACTAAGTAAGGATACGAAATGTTTCACTGCAGTAAGATATCTTCAATATTTTCCATCTGAATTTTATTTTTGCTACTTTATTGTTATTTTAAACAGACAATTTTTTGAAGCCATATCTGCGAAAGATATTACGAAATATTGAAAATTACACTGACTCATAATTGCTGGTTTGTTTGCTGTAATCCGTTATTAGATTTTTAATTATTTTTGCTTATGTCATTTTTACTTTTTAATGCCTTTGGTTTTGTCTGATGAAACTCTAGATGAAAATTAATATCAAAAATTTGTATCGTTACTATTGCTCGAACTAAGTGAAATTGTGAAATAATTCTCTGTAGTAATATAAGCTCAGTATTTTCTTACTGAATTTTTAATTTCGTTACTTTATTTTCATTTTATCGCAACAAAATTTGTCAAAGTAAAATATATTGTATTGTACAATGTAGACGAAATGGAAAATTTATTAACTGAAATTAGAATTTCAATTTTAGATATTTTTGATTGGAATATTTTTTTAAAATATTTCAGTGTTTATTTTCTTATTAAATAAGAACAAGGACATATTATGTATTCTGGACCTAATAACACAGAGAGTATGTTACATGGTTTTTAGAAATTTGAAAATATATAAAGATGTCCCTTATTCGTAATTATTTCATTTTTTAAATTATTCAAAATGCTTTCAATGTTTATTTTTAAGAAAATTTATCCATGCGTAGCATAACTATTCTATCTAATTACTTATCTTACCAAAAAAAACTCAAATAAATCATTAACTCGAATAAATATAAATAAAAAAATCACCGAATAAGAATTGGAAAAGTAAAATCTTTGTTAAGTTTTACTGCCGTTTTCAAGACGCTTTTTAATTTCAAAAATTTTTGTAATCAGATTATGCTTGTTTACAGTCTGGGTCGTATAGAATCGGTCGCTTAGTGCTCTTTGATTTCTTTTCTAAACGTACAAATATGAATATATATATATATTCAGCAACAACGAAATATAAAAACTTAAATTTGAATGCAAAAAAAAAAAAAAACCCCACAAAAGAAATAAGCAGTTCATAGTGATCAGTATCCCATTCAAAATTTGGAATTCCATATTCCTTTTCAAGTGAAAAATTTAGAAAAATCAAGATTTGCGAAATGTTATTTTGCAGTATGATTTTCTACCAAAATTTTCTTATTTTATTTGAAATAAGGACATCCATCTGTAAAAATATTATGGACAGCAACATGATTCAACATGATGGACAACAAAAATATTATTGTTATCAACAAGCCTGGATCCTGCATCCAGGCCATAGCAAATTATTGAAAATTGATCTTCTATTCCATTCTAAATTGATCTTTTATTCCATTGAGCTTCTGTTCTGATCCTCCTATACTAGGACTGTGGACCAGGGCACACACACAGTCCAACATTCCTGCATTCAATATATATATAGCACAATTACGTAAGTAATAAAATCAAAGAAATTTTTATTTATCTAAATATCAAAATGCATTTCTGATTTTGTATTTTTCTATTTGTCATGACCTGCTAAAGGATTCATTTCTTTTTCAGCAGGTTTATAAAAAAAAAAAAAAATCCTTACGCCACAACATTTTTGTTGCTTTTCTTTGATGGATGACTTAGATTGCACATTTTATAGAAAAACTTTTAGCTTCATAATTAAGGTTTAATTAACAATATTTTATATCGAATTGGAGACATTCGTTTTCTGTATTCAAATGTTGCCATCGAGATTTTTTTCTAATTCGGATTAAATGACTGAAAACTTAAATGATTTGATACCCCAGTTTTAGTCTGTGATTAAAATAGAAAACAGCGAATATTTTTTTTTTTAGATTAAAAATCTACTTTTATATTAAATTACAGCTAGATAATATTCCTTACTTTAACTTTCCATCCCTCTATTCCACAAAGGTTTAATTCTCAACATTTTTTTACTTATTTCAGAATCACTCAGTTTATAACAACACCAATTTTAATTCCTATTTAAATAGACTCAAAACCATGTCCAATTGTTCTTTGCAACTACAATGTGGGTGAGCACAGAATAATGATTACATTGTTTTTAGCTGCTCCAGGCTTGAAAAAAACATGTTGAGAAAAGAATTAACACTCATTTTACAGCATTTTGTAATTTTGTTAATCCTTATTTTGACTTAAATCGCATTTCTATCTCTATTTTATGCTATTTCTATTTGTAATCTCATGTGTACTTTTAAATTTACCATTTTTTATGTTTTTATTATTTTGTCATTGATGTATTTGCTACTTTGCTTTGCTACTATTTTGTCAAAATAAGGATTAACAAAATTACAAAATGCTGTAAAATGAGTGTTAATTTTTTTCTCAACATGTTTTCAAGCCTGGAGCAGCTAAAAAACAATGTAATCATTATTCTGTGCTCACCCACATTGTAGTTGCAAAGAACAATTTCTGTAAAACTCATGTGATACTTTGTGGTACACGAGAATTTCTTATAAACTTCAATAAAAAAAAACACTTTTTCTCCAAATTCTGACACTCTTTTTAAAAATTATTACTTATATTTTAAAACAAAATAGGCATAGGATGAAGTGGAAAATATCAGCAGGTTAATATGAGGCATGCTTAAAAACACCGAAAGCGAATTATTTAGGATTTAATCCAATGTTTCCCAGTGTCATAACTCTTGACCACAGACCACAAATGCTACGAGAAGTACAATCACCATTCTCCATTACCCATGTGCTGAAATGAATAATGGGATTGAGAGGGAGTTAAATGGGCATGAGCGATCGCCAAATTGCAGCCTTCCGCCGCCTTGGTTCGCGCCTTTTCGAGAAATGCTATTTTGCAGTGCTGTGTCATTAAAGGGAAAATTACAAATAGCTTCTCGGTTATCTGTCCTGTGATTATCATTTAATTCAAAGTTAAAATTGAGGAAAATTTCAAATTTAAAATTAATATTAACTTTTATGAATTTTATATGCGTTATTTTAATTTCTTTTCATTTATTTATTTTAGTCTGATAGAAATTGGAATATTTGTTTTTAATCGATTCTTATGAAAATGAGACAGTTTTAAAACTGTTTTTGCTTTACTTTAATTCTATTAATTGATTTTTCAATTCTTTAACTGATTTGTTTTTTGTTTTCTTAATAAATAAATAGCACTTATGTCATCACCATAAATTCTGCGTATTTTTCAATAATATGCCAACATTTTACCACATCTTTCTCAGTTTTACATTTTTTGTTTGGGAACAGAGCTTTATAAATACATTTTCACTCAATTCAATCATTTTCACTACATTTCACTCATAAGAAATTTATACTACATTATTTTTAAGTATAAATAAACATAGTTTATTTATACTTCAGCTCGTTTATATTCGTTATTATTCTATAGTATAAAACTGTTTTTCACAAAAAAATTTTTAATAAGACATATTTTAAAGTCGAGTACAACTTTCCTTTTTTATGTTTATATCTAAAAATTAAACTATATTTCAAAAATTAATTCTGACATGATGTAGATAAATAAAGTTTATTTCCGTGATGAGATATATTGGGAAAGATAAAAAAAATTAATCGCAATTTTCTTTTATGGAAAACTTTACAAATTGATTTCAATCAATTCTCCACGGAATATTAAATAAATAGCGTATTTAATGAAGGCGTCCAAAAATAAAAATTAAAATATCACAAACATGCTCACTGAAAAATTATCACTTTAAATTTGGACTTGTTGAAATCGACCTAAATGCTTTAAAACGTTTTTCTGAAAAAAAAAGAGCATGTTTGTATTTTTCGGAGATTTAATAAATACAATTTAATATAATTTTCAATTATAACATGCTTCATTGACGGGTCAAGAGGTTGACAATTTCATCAAAGCCATTAGTCACTTGGCCACAATCCATCAATCACGTGGTCGTTTTTAAAATTGTCGCCAAATAAATGCCATAAATGATACTTGGAGCCAAAAACACCTAAATCAATAAAACACATTTTTTAAATAATTTATTCAAAAAATTTTTTTTTGCAATGTCTCAGATATAGTTTTCAATCCCTAAGGGATTCATTGTTAAAAACAATTAAATAATTTATAAACAAAATAGGTGAAAGCAGTTATCTTAAATTTTAAAAAATATCGTTTGATTTGCAATTAGAATCATATGCAATAATTTTTTTCTTTTCTAATGCAGCTGGCAAACACTTAGACAGCTTGGTCTTGGATGCCTTAATGTAAGCGCTGCACAGAGGTTATTCACTTTGTATTACCCAGGGGGTGTGTGTAACTTGAAGATAAGCCACGGACGCAGATAACAATGCCCCGCAACGCTCTACGATCCTATTAGGACCGGGACCTACGGTTTAAGGTGGATTCGAACCACTACAAGCAACCATGGCACCGCCGGGACTCGAACCCGAAACCTGTGGTACCGAGCGCCACTCGGCCATTCAGGACCCTATATGCAATAAGTTTATAAAGATATTTTAAGTTATTGTCACTTTTCTATGAATTTATTATAAAATTTATGAAACAGATATTAACTCGGTAACAATTTCAAATCTAAAAATTTAAATTTTATTTATTTCACAATAAGTAATGGAATTTATTATTCAACTACCATGATATTAAAAATACATTTTCTTAATAAAAAATTTCAAATTAAAAAAATTCTGATTATATATCAGATGCAAAAAAAACCTTGAAGCATATCAACCAATTCATTGATTTCATATGACATCAAAATGTTCCATTATTTTCTAGTAGGAAATGATATATATATGTTAATTAGCCATCGTTTTAAAACATACATTAGTTGATTACAATTAATAATCAACATTTTGCAAAGTGATATTCTATGCACTTTAATACAGATTTTTATAAAAGCTATCATTCATATATTGGTAATATGGAATGATTGAAGGAAACACTAAAGCTACTAAATCGTCTATAAAAATTGAATTGATATACATTGGTTTTAAAAAATTAAGGAAAAATAAGAAAAGTTGTGATTGTGTTATTTCTATTCTTTGGAAGTTATTAAAACTTAACAAAAATATGAACCAAATAGTGATTCACAAATTAAGTCCAAAAGAAAAACAATAGGTTTATTTTCCACCTTTAAAAATACACCAAATGAAAACCCTACCAAAAAATTTAACATCACTCCAATTGACACATGTTCAGACCATCTAAAAGTTTCATTTCGGTGGTGTGATATGAGGGTATACACAGTGCTAGACGTCTTATATGTAACCATCCTTTAATGAAGTATTTTGCTTACATTAACAAGAGAAGATCTTAGGTGGGTTGGTGTAGCAGTTCTGTGCCTTCTTGCAGTTGGTTGCAAATAGTCGTCATCTGTGAAAAATGCAGCTCTAAATTTTCATTGGTGGTGTGGCTAGAAGTTTATTCTGTTTTTAGAAACGCATCGACCAATTTATGAATTACAAAAGGGCTCATGTTATACCATTTTACTACACAGAATTGACTACAGCCCACTTAAATTTGACCAATGGCTCTCCATGGTAATTATTCAGTAATTCTTCAGACAGATCATTCAAATATTCACATAGCTATCTCGAATTTTCGCTATGTAATTTTCACTTTCACGAATTGCTGACTCTTTTATATTTGCTTTAGGCCCAATGTATTAAACGATAGCAACTCCGCTGGTTTGTATATCATATTCTGAAGCAGCATTACTTTTCGGTTAATGCATAATTTTTATAGGTATTTAGTTATTTGTATCCATTTAAGTCCAATTATTCATTACTTTTTTTGGAACAATTTAGGATGGTTTTGGGATGTTTTAACTTTTCCTCGCATACGCTAAAAATTATTGCCGTTGTTATGCCTAAACCTCAGTGTCCTGCAATGTGGACGGACATCCCATGAGTGAATGATAACTCATGGACGGAGGGAGGGTCCTATTTTCTGAAGCAGTGTCTACAATAATAGCACCAGCGGATTGAACCTCAGCCCTAATGCTCACCAGCGCCGCACTTTAGCATTGAGTCACGAGTAGGCACTCTAAAACTTCTTTATAAAATCAAAACAACAGCCTGTCCATTTATAATGTAAAAACGGGTTTTTTTAAAGTATTTATAGTGAGGTACTTCTATTCTAAATTTCCCACACTATTTTGTAAACGTCACCTGAATACTTTTTAATAAATTTTTACATTATTTTATGAATCGAAGACATGCCAACAGTTTAATGTCAATCTGTTTAAAAGCATCCAATGCTTTTAAAAGTGAAAACCCATTAGGATTCATAAATAAAACTACATCAGCTGTTTTTCATGTAAAGGCACCTCTTCCTGTTACAGTCGAGCGGCGAACAAATCTTTCAGGATCAAAAGTTTAGGGCTTTAAAGAAGCGATTGCTATGCAAAGGATTTCTTGAGCAGGTTTCAAAAGAGCAACAAGGGGCCATTTTGCCCGTTACGTGACAATGATCGAAACTGAAGAGCTTTATTAAACTCTTTTGGAAAAGATGTTTGTAAGCATGTGCCATTTAAGGAAAGTTAGATAGATCTGATAATACGGAGGTTTCCAACATTTTTTTATTGCATAGACTTTTCGTTTGTACATAGAAATCGTGGACCTTTCTCGAAATACTATTTTAAATCTAGAAATACCTTCTAAGACAAAAATATAACTTTACTTAAAAGGTACATGCTTACCAAGTGCCATGTCCAAAAGAGCTTATTTTACGATGTTCTATGAAGAAGATATCGGATTGTATTCAAATTTGGGATAAAAATAAATTTCAATCCAATATGCAATTGTTTTATATTTACGAGAAATGAATGAGTAGCAGTGACTCTAGACACATCACATCTGCTCATTTGATTGTCCTAATGCTTTGTCAAATACTTCCCTGCGAATACATCGGCAAACCTCGCACAACTAACTCGGCAATTGAAAAGAGTGCGCAAAAAGACATCTGTTAATTATACGAATCCACTAACCTGGACGACAACTTTGGTTGTTGTCCAGGTTAATAGATTCGTATTGAATGGATTCGTATTGGTTAATGGATTGCTAATGGATTCGTATTGACCAGAGGTTGGCCAAAGCTTTATGAATTGGTTGTCTACATGTAAATCTTGAATAAAATATTTAATTTCTGTCTATTGAATTTCTTCTCATTTGAATAACTCTTCGATGCTTTCTGTCTTAAAAGGAATTTGTCATCTGATTGTTATTAGTAATTTTGGTTTTAGAACTAATATTATTACAATTTATTGTATACATCTGTAAAAAAACAAATTGCTTAATTTAATTATAGATTATTGAAAATAAAAGTAATGAATGGATTTCTATTATTCAAGCTCCTGAAGTCTTTCCACAATATCTAGTTAAGGATTAAAGCAATAAAATAACAAATTTGTAAACTTCGATGGAATTGTCTAAACGAGGAAGATGTATTAACACACACTGTATAAATGAACGAGTATTAATAAACAATCAAATTTCCACCGTTTTATCAATTTTTTTTTTACTTTATTACCGATTGAAGTTAGTAGATATTTTATTGTTACTATTTGTTTCAGGTTTTAAATAAATCTGAAATAATAATAATTTATTATTCATTTAAATATTCCCTTACATAAAATATACAATAAAATAATGCATCAACCCTCGAAATAAAAAATGAAACAAAATGAACTAGGAAAATAAATCCTTAACATTTTTGAGCTTCAAACTGCTGAATAAACACACAGTTTTGATATTTCTAGACTAATTTTAGAGAATAAGTTCACAATAAATTTTAAAATTTTAATTTAAGGAAACTAATTGATAGCAGTTTGTATTAGGTTTATTTCAGCAACGTGGCAACTTTAAATAAAGTTTATAATTTAAACATCGACACTGCAATAATTAATTATGAATAATTGTGTAAAATTATTAACTCAAGCGAACTTATTATAGGATAAAACATTACTTTTAATCATCCGTCTGCATTTATATCACAGACTTCCAGACGAACATAAGCAATTATTGATGGAGGCTTATCTTATAAACCAGCTGAACCTTTCCAAATTAAAATGACCATCGCAATTGGATTTGGAGAAATACTGTATACTTTGGGCACTAAAAGAGGTACTCAATGGACGAGACTTAAAACTGTACCTTTCCATATGGGATTTAACTGTTTTGATAAATGCAATTCAATGAATAAGGCAAGATGTTTAATGAAGTCGGACAGTAAGAGGATTGGGAGGGGACATTAAGCCACGTTTCCCTGAAAATCTATTTTAATGCTGCAGAATAATCTACTCTCATTAATATAAAATTAATGCGTTGAATTTTTAGGAAGGATCATCGATTTTTTAATGTAATTGGCTTCATTATTTTTAGTGAGTTTTATTCTGCTCTTAGTTATACGAAAAGTGTTTTTTCAAATCGCAATGGAATTTGCTTTTTGAAGCAGAATTAATTGCTTAGATTTATTTATTTCTGTAGAAAAAAAAAAAAAAATAGTCTATATCATTTGTATTCAGCGGCTCCTAAAAGCGTTTGTACACTTACGAATTGCTGTTCAATTCATAAAAAGAAATTAATATTTCAGATTTAGTTTATTTCAGAATTTTTCAATAATATTTATAGCTTTTTTTTCAATACTATCTATAATTTTTGAATGCTATTCGTTATTTTGTAACAATTTTGGGCCGTTTTTAAGTAATAAATTAGATTAAAGTTAAACGTTTTTTTTTAATGTCCCCAAAATGGGAAAATAAAAAAAAAAAAAATGCAAAAGATCATGATTTTATTTATGAATTTAACCGAAATGTGTACGATCTTTTTTGTGACATGTTATTTTGCTGCCTGCTATTTTCATTTTTATAAAAAGAAAAGGAGCCGCTATTTTTTTAAAAGTTGTTCGATTATATTTAGAATCACGATATAAAAAAAATATTGGACTTTATAAAATCCAATATTTTTTTCATATCATTAAATTTCATTTTGCAGCCCTTTTTCTACTGGTAGTCAGTGTTTATGAGGCAAAGAACGTTTGTTTTTTTATTAGTTATAACTTAAATGTTAAAAACTTAAAAGTTTCATTTTTTTCTATTGTATTTATTGTTTTTTTTTATCTTGTTTTTAAGCAAAAACACAGAAAAATTGTTATTAGTTCTTTTTTAATTAAATAAAAAGCGTTCTTTTTAATGTAAAATTGTCCTTTTAAAATTCTATTCAAAAATCGACTGCGTTTTTTCCTCAGCATATTGCGTAATACTTACAAAAAAAGTATACAAATAAAAATAATTTAGAAGGTAAATAAATTATAAATCTGTGAAATAATATAAAGATAAAAAGAAAAATAAATAAAATTAAAAATTATTTTTCTTTGAGTTTTTTATTAACTTTTTTACTTGACATATGACCGGAAATTACGAAACAATTCTAATAAGTTCTTTCCTGATAAATAAACGTATACATTGGATAGAAAATTAACTATAAAATAAAATAAAAGTTTTTGATACTGTAATATTTAAAAAAAATGTGTGATTTCATCTATTGAGAACAAAAATAATTTGCAAATTTTTGGATCGTGATTAAAAATTGCTTTTCATTTGTTTACAATAATAAATTTCAAGATAAAATCAGAAATTTTTGTGAATGTATGTTATGTGTGGTATTTACTCGTCTTTTATTGTCATTTTTGTACATTTCAATTGTTGTTCTAATATATAAGTTTAAAATTTTTATTCTAAATAATAAGTTTTTTAAAAATTTTATTTGAGCGTTAAGGAATTCCTATTGTCATTATTTTTATGTGTTTCAGATCAATAAGATATTCAAATTCTTTTTTTTTTTTTTTTTGATAACATTTTTTATGGATATTTTATTTTAGAGTGAAATTTATTTTATGAATTTTTACCTTAAAATATATATATATATATATATATATAATATATATATATATATATATATATATATATTATTGTATTAGAGATTGATATAAAGCAATTTAAATAAATTGAATGACTAGATTGCCCGTTTTGTACGTCACACTTGAATTGCTCTAACAAATGTATAATTTTGGCACTCTAAAAAAAGGGAGGGGGGGGTCATTTACTTCTAAATTTTTGCCTACTATTTATTTATTTTATTTTGTAAAGCATTTTATATTCATATTTTGTTAATTATTTTAAAACTACCTCATGCGTGATATTAAAATTTCTCAAAATTATTTTCTCAAAATTTTATTTATTTATACAACTAATTTTTTTTACCAGTTATTAAAAGGTAAATTGTGAGTTTAATGTTATTTTATTATTAATTTTTTTAATGTTTTAATTATTATTATTATTATTTACTTTTTATGGAATTTCTGATTCAATTTTTCAAAATTAAAAATACATTAAAGCTCGACAACACTATCTGCATGCTTTTAATATAATTTGCTTTGTTATTAAGAACGTTATTCAATTTGCTTTTATAATTAAATATAGCATAGGAGAACAAGTTCTGAAAAGATGAATTACAGTTATTTTATAACATTAATTATTATTTTTAAATTCTGTTTAAACATAATTCATAATAGAGTTATTTTTATTTGCATTTAATTAATGGATTTCAGTATAATTCATTCACGCTGTTTTAACATAGGATATAGAAAAACACGATCGTAATACACTCTCAGTTTATTTTCAATTAATAGGCTACAATTAAATTCAATAATAAAAACAAGAGTTTTAAAATAATATAGATTAATTTGAAAAAGATTCATTAAATGGTAAAAGCTCATTAGTTAAATGTTTTTATGCTTCATTAAAAATCTAATTATCCTTTTCCCCCAATTAATGTGTACCAGTAATTTACGAGAACTGAATAACGAATTAGTTTTCCTATGTTTTTTTTTTTGGAATCTAACCACTAATTTTTTTTTGCAAAACCACTTGTTGCTGCTTTTAAACTAACCAAGCCTATCAAAATTAAACTTTTATTTTAAACTCCTTGTAATCGGGATAAGTCGCCAAATATGGCAACCAGAACCATCCTCCACCGGAAGAGCATCCCATAAAGACCACCACAGGCTGAGATCGATATTTTCTAGATTTCACTCCTTCCCCACTTACCTTTGGGTGCTAGAAGAGGCTGACGTCACTCCAAAGCGTGTTCATTTTCCACTTAGGTTAGAGAGGGGGTTTCCTTCGCTCTAACTCAGTCTTAAAGGATGGATCAATCCAATTAAGCACCCCTTTCCCCTCAACTTTAGACAGGAAGGGGAGGGTGTCACTTGGGGGAGAGGAGCGTGAGGGATTTCTCTGTCAAGGAAACGCCGTTCTTGAAATTTAGAAGCAAGACAGAAGAATTCAATTAGATGCCGAGTAATTAATTGCTGCATTGTCTCTGTTTAAATTAAGAATAATACGTTGTATTTAAGACGACCACTTTGTCAGAATGAAACATTACCGTTGGCTTTCCCATATTTAAATTATATACTAGAAGTATTTAAATTAAATTTTCTTAAAAATTTCTTTTCTCAAATATTAGTTATTTGGAAATTGTTTTTGTTAAGATTGTCATAGACGTGTAATTGAAGTATTGAGGTTTTATGTTCTCTAATGGCTGACTTAATACACAGCTGTTAGATATTTATCTTTCTTCTTTTTATTTATTTTTTTTTCTTCTTATTCTGGATTTAATATCTTTAATGCTTAATTATTTATTTTATACTTTTTTAATTTAATGGGTTTTTTTCATTTATTTATTTTAGATTTTTGTTTATTTTAGCTCAAATTCAAAAACTTTTTAAAGCTAAATTTTTGGAGATGGGATTGTCTAAAGATATGACACGTATATATCTCGAAAGATTACATAACACAATTTTCTTGTAAATTTTTTTTACTAAAATTTTTTGTTTTTCTCAATAAAAGTAAAATACGTTGGTGCTATTTGTTGATGCTCGTCAGTGCTTTGCATTGAATTGAAATATTGAATTATTTATTATTTTTTTTATCTATTTTTACTTGGAACTATTACAGGAAAAAAATTGGTGCATTTAATATACTAAATAAAAGCAAAACCAATTTATGTATGATAACACCAACGGTAATTACGTTGAAAAGCTGAATTTATAAATTGGAAGATTAGAGGGGAAAATAAACCAAAAATCTTAAATCGTAAAAAAGATATGTTTATTGCATATGTTTTTATGTAAACATAATTATTTTCAAATATGTTACTTTTTTTAAATATTACCCTACCAATACTCAAATTCATCTTGATTTAAATCTCACTAGTGTTTAAATATTGAGTATATATGGTCAATTCTAACTGAAGAGCAAATGATGTAAGCATATGAATTACAAATTATTATATTTAACATGGAAAAACATCGAAATGTATTTCTTTCATACGTATATTAATGCTTATTATTGGAATTTAAACATTTTTGTAATATTAATAACATTATTCTGTAATAGAATATAAAATGAAAATTTAAATGGTTACCATGAGATTATCCTGTTCAGAATGCTTTTGTTTACTTCACAATTTATTCTTTTTTTATTACGTATTTTTATGCATATATTCACGACTGAAAACTTTTAGGAATATTTTGTAATAATGATGATAATAATAATAAATAAATAACCCTCTGTTTTCCTTTCTGTAGTTTTGTTTGTTTTTAAATGTAATATCTATGATTATGATTATGTTAAGGTAAGTATGTTTTTTTTTTTTCATTGAGACAATTTTTATAAAAAAATACATATATATATATATATATATATATATATATTTTTATATAGAAATATATTTTAAGATAAAATAAAATGTTACGAAATGAAAATAAAGTTATTAAAATAAATATTTTAAGCAAAGATGAATTATTTAAAATTATTCAATGGATTGTTTGGGTCACATGTACTGAATGGCAAATTTTAATTGGCTACGCGTGTAGTTGTGCTAAACACATATAGACAACCATGGAAAAAGTAACATATTTCTCCTAAGTAACTTCTCAATTTTTTTTCTTTAAAAAAAAAAAAAAAAAAAAAACGAACAAAGTGGATTTATCCAATGAACATCTGTCATTTATTTTACTCACTTGTCCAACTTCACCTGGCTTTTTATTGCGCGTTACTCTTCTTTATTCCCCGGCTTACGAGTTCAGCAATCACGCGACATCCGAACGCACCTGGCTTCATAATTAGAGGTCATTAGGCTGGTGGTTAGAATCGTTGAGACATCCTCCTTAAAAGGGGCAGCTAGCTTTGGAAGGAGATGTCAGTTACCATAATAAAGTTTGACAACTTCCTTGTCTTAAGGGCAATATTGTTGTACAAGAGTGAAAATCGTCGAAGAATGACATTTCGGTGGAGTACGTGCAGCGAGGTTCAGGTTCCAAAATGGTGCCAGTTGCAGTCACTGCTTTCAAGAATCTGGAGATTCGATGACAATTATGATAACAGATGTTCCTGTCTCTCATTAACAATCAAGGTAGATTTTCCTCCAAATGTGAAACTCAAATGTAAATGAGGTGTAATTGACCCCTAAAAGTTATTCCGGAAGATTCTATTCTATCGGAACACGCATTCGAAAAGTATTGAAATGTTTTGATTTGGTTATTGAATACTATTTAATATTGCTAAAAGTAATAAAAAATAAAACTAGCTCTCTGGCGCTCAGCACCACAAATTTTTCAAGTCCTTGGTGGTGCTATAGATGTTTGTAGTGGTTCGGAATCCACTTTAAACCATAGGTCCAGTCTAATATGACAGTAGAGCATTAGGTGTGGGGATGACAATTCTACTTTTAAAAAGAAAGCATCTCCCTGTCTCGAAATCTGCCAGTATTAGGCCCACCATCATATGGCTGTTGCACCCAATGAAGAAAAGGAGTAACAAAAAATAAAATTTGTATATTCGCAGTGAATTTTATTATTAATTAAACACTTAGTTTTTTTTAAATATTTAGTATTAATTTAGAATGTAGAGATTTCCGTAATTAATTTAAGAAAATCGGCCCTGTTCAGAGCTATAATTTTTAAATAATATTTAAGGGAAATTTTTTTGAATAATACTGTTATAAATTATGTTGTAAAATATTTGACAAACATGAAAATTAAAATATAGGCATGAATATTTTTCTTAAAATTTGACAAAAAATAAATGAATTTTTTTACTTTATCTAAATACTAAAAGAAAATGTAAAAAAAAAAAAAAAAAAATCACATTTACTTGCATAATGCAAACAACAATCATTATGCATTCACCGAACTAAAAGAGCGATACTATTCTAAAGTATAGCGGAGTTACAGCTCATTTAGAGCATTAACAGAAAAAAAAACGAAGTAATATTTTTAACAAAAATACCAATAACTCATATCTAAATGAATACGTTTAATATCTTTTAATTCCATGCATACATAACATTATTCAATACATATAATTGAAATTTCATTAGATTCCCCGAATTCCTATAAACAATTCTGCTATGGCGGTATAATGAAAAAATACAATTTTTAGAAATCCAATTAAAAATTTTTTAATGCATGAATTCAATATCTTAATATCACGTGATGAAATGGGTATTTCGACTTCTATTGATTCTAGGAAAAAACCTCAAAACTCGTTTCGAAAGCTAAAAGTCGGATCTTTTGAAATAAAAACAATAGAAAAAGAAAACAAAATCGATTTTTTTCACAAAAAAATCTTAATTTGAACGTTGTCGGTAACCTTAAATATTCCGATACTTGAACGTCGTCGCTAGCGTCGATGAATTGCTTTATAAGTTTAGAATAAAGTGTATCCTGTTGTTTGAAATAGAGTTAATAGTTCTTTATATTCTGTTTCGATATGAAAAAAAAGGAAAATGCAGTTAAAAAAAGTCAATCCCAGAAGTTTGAAAGAAAAGCGAAAAAGAGAGAAGGAAAAGTCTTTTGAAGCGAAAATTTCTTAACAGCCCGGCAGGCAGCGAGGAAAAAGGCTGAAGCCGAAGAAACAGAAGCTGAAAAGTCGCCGCATTTTTTAAAATGTCATCAACAGCTGCACCAGACATGTGCTTTCATTTTGTTTTGCTGTTTAGAAGAGAGTATTTGTTTTTGTTTTTTTTTTTTTTATCCTTTTGCTCTTTAACATTAGAAGTTTTAACGTTTTATTTTCAACAAATCAATTTAAGTTAATTTTTAACAAAAGTACTCAAAGGTATGGTAAATAAGAGATTTTATCAAGTTAAATCGTATCAAATAAAAACAAATGTATTTGTCTGTCTTTTAAAATAATTGATTTAAGCATACCAAATACAGTTGATGTTTCATTTGCTGGCCGCTCATTTGTTGTTGGAAATATATATATATATATATATATATATATATATATATATATATATATATATATATATATATATATATAGTGTAAATTTTACCCATTCCACACTACGGGGAGATTGCCACAGTACATCCTAAAATTTGAACGGTCACCTTCCCTTGGTTAGTATTTGACAGGCTCGAGCCCATTTCTTTTACACTTGAATCCTATCAGAAGGACTTTCTGGTGCATAAATGCATCGTATCCATCCCTGGTATAGACACAGGAACTTTCAATTCGACTTTTCTAGTTTGGAAAACGCAATCCGCAATCCTATTCTTAATTCAATGCAAATTATTGCACACAATTACATGCAATTGACTAAAATGAGAAGCAGAGAGAGGTATCCCAAAATAAGGCAATGGATTAAGCAATAAAAGAAACCTAAAGCAGAGTACTCCTTTTACTACTGTCAGATGGTATTATCATGTTTAATTAATCATAAATATGTATATCTAATGTTGCATTTCATTATTTTTTGGTTTATTTCAACCAATACTAATAACATTCTGAATATTTCGTGAGTAAAAAAAAAATTATTCATTTATCGTTGATATAAAATAAATTGAGTAAATCTTCAAAGTGAAATGTGCCATTCAATAATGAAAATGTCGAAAGGAGACAACAGAATTTCCTCTTGTTAAAAATGTGTGGGTAGGGAAGAAACATTGCTTTTATCAAATATATATTCTTAAGCAATTTAAGAAGGCCTAAAAAAATTTATAGCTAAATAACAATTAATAATAATAATAAATTATCATTAATAAATATTATTATTAACAATTATTAATTATTATTATTAAGAATTATTTATTATTAATATTTAACAACTATGTCGAAAAAATAAAATTTTTCCAACGATTTATAAACTTTATATTTGTTAAAGAGATGAAAATTGTGATTAGTATATTAGTTATTAATTTGATCTCACGTAAAGCGGTTTTAATATAACTTCACTCCAAACATTTTCTCTCAAACAAAGATTTGTCAACTTTCCGTCGGAATAAACTCTTTTGGGCGGTGGTTTTACATAACTGATTTCTATGAAACTTCCAGAAAAAAAAATATTCATATATTGTACCCAGAAGCCTGTAATCTTTACTCTGTAATTTTAAGGTTTTGAACGTAAAATATCCTGATTATAGAAGAGTAAATAACTGTACTTATATTGAAAAGTTTGTTAGCTATTCGATCCTATTAAAATCACGCAATCCTATCTCGAGGTTTGAGGCTGGATTAATTGTCATACTAAACGCATACCTACACACAGCAGACGCCGTGAGTGAAAATCAAATATTTGTCATAAAAAGTAACAACGATGTAATCCTTCTATTTTCCTTAAATAAATATTTGTAGACAGAATTTATTCCGCTTATAAAAGTAAGGCATAATTCTCTGAAAAGAAAGTTGAATTAGTAAATAGTTTCCCAGACAGTTTTAACTCTCTAAAGCATAATTTTAAAAATATTGTTCACAAACTTCTCTTCTAAAAATCTATTCACTAGACGTTGGAGTAGACTAATCCTGTTACAAAATATGTCTAGACATTATTTTTTAGGAGGCGACACCTACTAAAAAATTCATTAGCACTCTGTATACATAATAATTCCATTCGATTTATTCATTGAATCTATAGGGTAAGAAGTGCATACCAATTTAAATTACCAAAAGCTTGAAGCTAATGTATTCCCATAGTTTTCGTATCGTAGTTGGCGTTATATCGCCGAGTTGGCACATTTTTGCCTCTCGTGCTTTCTTCATGCATTGTTTTGCGTGCTTGATCTGGCAACAGTATCGAAAGTCGCCAAAAAATTCCCCAAGTCTTAAAAATATATGTATATATAATACATGGATAAAGTAATTCTAAATTCCTAAGAGTACTTCTGATTAATATGTTAATATCATAAATATTTATCAAAATGAAGTAGTTTGATGTATTAGGATACAGACTTTGACGAATTTATTAAAAATTATGAAGTGAAATAATGAATTTATTATGAATTGGAACATTTCGATGAAATTGCTTTTAAAAATATTCCTAATGAATTTAAATGTACAAAATAAATAAGTTCCGACGTGCTTTAAATCAAATGTCCGGATATAGCATGTCATATTTATGTTTATATAAGTAATGATGGCAATATTCACAAAACTCAGTACATGACAAAATATATATATATATACCTTTATTAACATTAATGCTAATCATAATTAAAAAAGAGATATTTTGATAAAAGATGTGAAACCAAATTTCTGAAAACAATATTGACGCCAATAGCAATCTTTCCCCAGCTTTTAAGGCCAGCAGCATGGTTTATATCTTTTTCTCGGCAACATCTTTTCATACTCTGTCATTGGATATTTTGTAAAAATTTTTGTGTTTTGAATTTCGTTGGTCGCTTCGGATGTTGAAAATCTTTTACCTTCTCGTTCTTCTTCTTCTACTTTTTTTTTTTTTTTGGAGCACCTCAGAATTTTTGTACTGAGTATGTTATGATGCTTTGTTATACAATTTCAGTGTAGCGAATACCGGCACTAGCTATTATCGAAATGTTCCAATTCATAATAAATTAATTATTTCACTTTCATAATTTTCATAAATTTACCAAAGTCTGTATCTAATACGTCAGACTACTTCATTTTGATAAATATTTATGATATTAACATGTTAATCAGAAGTAGTCTTAGAATTTAGAATTATCATGCACTAATGTCATGTTCATTATATACAGGATGACTTTTAACTATCGCATCATTAATTATCTTTTAATTATCGCATTTAATTATAGAACTTTTAACTGAAATAACTTCTAAGTGTCTCAATATATGACGCTACGAATGCTTGCATTCAGAAAATGCATAATAGGAATTTGTTTCGTGTCCGTTCCAAGCCATTTTGAAAATATCTCCCAAAGTTTCATATTCAACACAAGATCGTATTTTTATTATTGAAAATAGATATTTATGTGATATGCTGAGGATAAGATAAGAGGTAATGCTGAGACAATCTTTTCCCCAAATTCGATATCTGAGTTAGAACACGTTAATATTGGTTCATGCAGGACAGTAAGCCTTCCTCATAGAATACGCAGTGTGCTTGGCACCATTAAAAGTGAATTTGGAGTTATCGCTTATCAATACCCAAATTGTTATCCTGGTGCATTGCATTGGTCACCTTATTCACCATATATGAATCCATGCGTTTTCTATCTTTGAGGTCATATGAAAGATTTGGTTTACAAGAAGAATTCGACAAATCCTATTAACATCAAAAGGTCCATAACTGATACATTAAAAAAGATCTTGAATTTGTAACAACTTTGTGACGAGGTTGCGCTATTGTATTGTGCTGTAGATTATTCCTCTGAAAACCTTCTCCATTAAATTACTTTTCTACGTTCTTTTCAAATAAAAAAACTTTTGCAGTGCTGTCTACAACTATCTATTTTGGAGTCATTTCAGTTAAAATTTATAGCTAATTAACAGTCACCTTGTGCATGCATCTGATATGTTTCTAATAAACAGGTATTAAAAACGAAAGAGAAATTTCAGAATACAATATTTTTATTGAAACATAAATCTAAATCACTTAACTATCAATGACAAAAATTTTTTTTTTTTTTCAATGAATCTTGATTTGACAGGTCACTTAAGATACTTTTAAAAAACTATGTGGAAGAAAATAATTATCTTCCGATGAATCATATTTATCATCTTGCATGATCATGATGAGGTCGTCGTTTCATGACGACAATAAGAAAAAAAAAAATGCGAGTGTTACAAATGAAGATACAAGAATTGCAGAATTTTATACAAATAGCGTGTTGATGTGTACAAATGGCGCACGTGACTGTCACGTGTTGCTGTCATGTGAAGTGCAATATTTGTTTTGCATTGCTGAATGTTTTTTAGAAGAGGTAATGTGGGAATCTTGAAAATTGATCTGAAATCTTGTTGCTGTTGAGAATGTTTTGCATTTTTCAATTCCTTCTATTAGCTCACACTCTCCCTATATATATCTTGTTCCAATTTTCAATCGTTCATAAAATACTTTTTATTCATCCACTCAAGTTGAAATATTTTTCTTTTTTTTGAACTTGCAGGGGATGACACTGGATGTGAATACTGTTTTTTTCAAATATTAATTCAATAACTAAATTTAATTAATCAATGTTAGTTATTTTTAGATTTAAGGTGCATATATCTACCAACAGATAACTTAAAAAAATGAATGAAAATTATTTATAAAGGACTTTCTGTAATAGAGTGAAAAAAAAAAAAAGTAGGAATTGACTTACAATTTTTTTTTTTTTATATTACTTGTTCCTGAATGAAGTTAAGTTTAGGAAAGAAGAATTGATTTGTTTACAAATTTTCTTGAATTTAAAACCGTCTAAATTAATCAGAAATTAAGCATAACGAAATTAACCATAAAAATTAACAAGTTATACAATTTATGATATATATATATATATATATATATATATATATATATATTATAATCACACTTAACGCAATCAAATTCACATAACCTAATCAATCACATGTAACGAATCCGCTGATAGCTTGCATTGTATTCACATCTTTCAGAAAAGAGTAGACTCGATAATTCTGACAATATATGTAACAATAAAGCTTCCTGGTGGGAGTTTCTCTCATACGACATAGAAATTCGGGGCAGTTCGAAAAAGTCTTCGGCAGTTCCCTTAAAAGTCTTTGTGGAAAGCGGCAATGTCCTACCCTCTTCACCTATCTCACTCAAAACTATGGGTCTGTGAAACACAAGACCCACTGATATTCTACATTTTAATCTTCTAAACGAATACGCACGATAAAAATGATTTCCGCTTTTTATTGATATTTTGATTTAGAGTGCTCTTTAACCACCAGATCACCAGAACATAATTTCAGGAATTTCCCTGCGTTTCCATGGAATAATTACTGGAATTACCCTGCGTAATTTATTTCGTAATCGCTGTTGTGGTAAGTGTAGTAGAAAATGTGGGATCAATAAACGTGGCATCGATAAAGAGTTCTACTAATAAAAGAATTAAGAAAAGGGAAAGAAATCAGATAAGTTCAGAAGTCAAATTTAGAATTATTCAAACATTAGAAAAAAAAAAAAAACGTGGGGTAATTAATAAAGTATCTTGAAATTGGAGGTTATAGATCTTAAATTGTTTCACTTTTTTTTTTTTTTTTAATCATGATTCAGTTTAATAGAAATAATAAAATTCCACCTGAAGTTAAGAAGTGTATTGCTGTTGTTAAAAGCCTTGCACATCATCAAGGAAGACAAAGCTAACTAACTAACCAATCCCTGACACTGTAGTCCATATTGGACCATATTCGTCTGCCTACTAGCAGATTTCGAAAGAGCAGATGTTTTCTTTTTACAAGGTAGGGTTGTCAGCCCTACGCCGAACACTCAACAGCCATATTAGGCAAGGACCTATGGTTTAAAGTGGATTCCGAATTACTACAAACATCCATGGCACCGAAGGGGCTCGAAACTTGTGGCACCGAGAACTAGTCACTCCACCCTCAGGCACTGAAAGACAAAACTACTGCGAAAAACCCGTATTCACCCTCTTTTGACTTATTCTGCAAACAGCCCATGAAGGAAGAGAAGATTTTGGGAATATTTGAATGTAGAATCTCGAGAAGTATTTTTGGAGGAATTCAAGAACATGTTATCTGTCATATACATAGCAACATGGCATGTGAAACAAAGTTCAATATAGAATGCTCAAAGATTCAGACTATTGTCCATATTATTAGTTAAGCCGTCACAATTGAGCCAGGCATGATATTCAAATAAATGACTGCTTATCAAGATAAATAAAAAATGAAGGCCCATATTTCGTTAAATAAATGTTTACTCTGAAAGAAAACAAGTAATATAAAAACAAATTTTTTTTAAAGTCAATTCCTTCTTTTGTTTCACTCTATTGCAGAAAGTCCTTTATAAATAATTTTCATTCATTTTTTTTTTTGAAGTTTATCTGGCGCCATCTATTGGTAGATACAGGCAACTTAAAATCTAAAAAAAACTAAAATGAATGAATTAAATTTAATTACTGAATTAATATTTGAAAAAACTGCCTTAACATCCAGTGTCATCCACTACAAGTTCAAAAAAATTTATTCGATCTCCAGTGGATGAAGAAGAAGTATTGAAAATTTGAACTAGATATATATAGGGAGAGTGTGAGCTAATAGTAGGAATTGAAAAAAATTAAATGAGTTTGGCGAGGGGGTGAGAAATGCCCGATATTCGGACGGCTTTGATCCATCCACGCCATGAGTGTTGATGATGAATCAATAAAGCAGAAAATTCTGGCTGTATTCTTTATATTATCGGTACCAACAGTTAGAAACATAACATCAAATTATGGAAATAAATTATAGTTGCATCCAAAGTGTGTTACCAAAATCAGCATACGGGAAACGTATTTTTTTTTGCGCATTTAAAGTTAAATGCACATGAGACTGTACAAAAAAAATCTTTTTTTTTTCCCTCCATGATTGCATTTTACGCGCAGTTTTCTTGAACGCATGAGCAAAGACAGCTCTGTAATTTAAATTTTATTTCCAAGAAATATTGTACAGACCCAGATTTTTTTCCGTCCTTTTAGGCTGAGTGTTCGATCGAACGGAAACGTATTTCCTGTTTTGCCCTCATCCCCTGTTGACAACAAGGAGGGGAGCAATATTTTTGTTACATCCTTCCCCCCCGTACCTCCGTAAGTGGATAAAGGGAGCGTGTCGTCATAGCAACCCCTCCAAAATGTTTATTAACCTTCTATGTATGAAGAGCGCGAACAGCGACCTGCTGTGTTGTGTGGGAATTTACGTGACTCCGCAGCGACAAAAGGCGGGGTGGTGTTCGTGTAGCTTTTGTGGAATTGAAAGTGGCGAGGTGCTCTCGAATGGAACACGGAATTCAAATGAAGACGTTGAATATTCTCATTTGTTAGCTAGATATTATGGTATATGTTAGTACAATGTTGTTTTTTCAATTCATTCTGTTAGCTCACACTCTCTCTATATATATCTTGTGCACATTTTCTATCGTTCATAAAATACTTTTTATCCATCCACTCGAATTCAAATACTTTTTTTGGAACTTGTTGTTGTTGACTAATCCTCATTGTACTGTAGTGAGGGACGGACATCCCATGAGTGATCTACTCATGCATGGAGGGAAAGCGTCAGCTTCTGTTGTGATGGAGCAGCCGTAGGTAGAAGTCTGACTTTTGCTCCGTGACGCTCTTACAGTCATATGAGACCGGGACCCAAGGCTTAAAGTGGATTCCGAACCACTACAAACATCTATGGCCCCACCGGGACTCGATCCCGAAACATGTGGTACCGAGCGCCAGAGCGCTAGCTACTCGACCATTCAGGCAATTTTAAACTTGTAGTGGATGACACTTGATGTTAATATAGTTTTTTCAAACATTAATTCAGTAATTAAATTTAATTAATTAATTTTAGTTTTTTTTTAGATTTAAGTTGCATATATCTACCAATAGATGGCGCCAGATAAACTTAAAAAAATGAATGAAAATTATAGATAAAGGACTTTCTGCAATAAAGTGAAAAAAAAAATAGGAATTGACTTTAAATTTTTTTTTTTTTTTTTATATTACTTGTTATAACAATGTTTTTGTACAAAATTAAGAGCACTGTAAGACGCTTTTTTTATGTCATGGATGCGACCTACAGAAAAACAAGTAATAAAAAAAAAAAAATTTAAGTCAATTCTACTTTTTTTTTCACTCTTTTGCAGAAAAGTCCTTTACAAAATAAAGTTGAAGTTTTCCTCTTACATCTGCCGCCATCTATTATTAGATATATGCAACTTAAATCTAAAAACTAAAATTAATTATTTAAATTTAATTAATGAATTAATATTTGAAAAAAATTGTATTAACATCCAGTGTTGTCCACTACAAGTTCGGGGAAAAAAAATTGTATTTGAACTTGAGTGGATGAATAAAAGTATTTTATTAAGGATAGAAAATTTGAACAAGATATATATAGTGAGAGTGTAAGCTAATAGTAGGAATTGAAAAACGTAAAGAAATAGTATTAAAAAACATTATGAACCTAGAAAAATTAGTGATCAAAAAATCGCATAAATCAAAACAGCTAGTTAAAATTGAATTAAAATCCAATAAAATTGTTCAAAAATTAAAAAAAAAAAAATTATAAATTGCTTACAGACTGATAGAAATTCTTATGAAAACTAGTATTTCAAACTAATTTCTGAAGTTTTTCAATAAATTCTATATTTTTTTTATTATTCTTTATTGTATTTTATTTATTCTTTTTCGTTACTATTTTATATTATTTTGGTCTCTTTTTGTATTATTATACTGTATGCAAAAATTTTATGAATATTACTTACTTTTGTACGCCTCATGCTATACTGGTGTCGTCGTGTAGGAAATTGTACAGAATTAAATAAATATGTATTTAAAATTATATTCATTTTTAAAAACTAAATACTCATTAAAAATTCCTTTCATGTTATTTAAAAAATAGTATAATTTTTACACTTTGTAATTATTTCCGTTGCCTGATAATGCTCTCCACAGTTTGAGAACTGATTTCAAATGACTTCTATCATTAGAAAAGACTGTTTTCTACAATAAAACTTTTGTTAAAGAAGGATTTTTATGGATTGACAAACTTCGTTCTCGTTTTGTTCCTTTCCTGACAATGTAATCACTAATTAAACTTTGTGATGATGATTCTACTGCTTATATGTAGTTCGACACAAGTTGTTATGTCGATACCTATCGACATATTGATGCCTACCGATACATGTTGTTATTTAAAGGCTAGTTGAGAATCGCAGCCCTTAGCAAGAAAAAATTGTTTTCTAATATACTGCAATATTGATTCTGCATTACCGAATCTATTTGTTCTATACGATGTTCTACACGCGGGCTTCCAAAAAATCCTATCTGTGCAGTTTGTCTAAAAAAGTATTTTAGATACAGAAGTACAAACCATAAAACTATTAAATCGCATAAAAAGGATCCGTTCAAAAATAGAATTTATTAAAAAAAAATTACTTTTCTTAAAAAAAAAAAATTTAATTAATTACTTTTCTTCAAAATTATGAAGAAAAGTAAGAATGCGATCTTACATATAACGTAATTCTTGGAATTAGAAAAACAGTTTTTTTTTTCTTTTACCACGAGAAATGGAATTTTAAAAATTAACGTATTATTATTACGCTAATTATTTCTTAACGTGCTTTTAATCGTTATCTTTGGAAAAAAAAAACATGGCAATTTAAGGAAATTAGAAATTTAGAAATTTCCCAAAATAACTGAGATAAGCAAACAAAGAAAAACGGTTTTTCCTGAATTATGAATTCATTTATTAGAAAATTCTTGAAAATTTCATTTCATTATTTATTTATTCTTATGAATTTCATTTTATTTATTTTCATTTTATTACCAAACTACATAAATTGACAGCTCAATAAAAAAAAAATTTGAAATTGGTGTTTAAGTAACAAACATTATATTGCAGCATTTTTCCCATTTTCATTTTGTAGGGAAACCAAATTCAATATATGTTTGATAAATTAATAATCAATATTGTGATAATGTCTTATTAAATATTACTAAAATACCAAGTCTCAAAACTGAAAGCTTTCGTGTTTATTGTTAAAACCCGATTGCGACTAACAGCATTTTTTAATGGAATTATCGCAAAACAGAAATTCTGAACTGTTCTTTTAATTATTAAAATTCAATACCATAGATTTCCGAACATATGCCGAGAATGTGATTTTCTTTAAAAAATCTGATCAAAATTCAAAACGTGTAATATATATAGTAAAATAATGATAATAATTATAATAACAATAATAATAATTAAAATAGCTAGACCAATATGCTGGTTACCCATGAAATTTATAATTTAATAGAAGAACCAAACGCAATGAAAAAAGTATCCATAAATCATATTCAGACAGTAAATGTTCTTCCTTTATCGTTCAAAACTTTTTAAAAAAAAAAAAAATAATAATAAAAATAAAATTAAAAAACAAACCCTATTGATTTCCAAACGATTTTATAAAACAGCACATGAAAGAAATTTAAATAAACCAATAAGAAAAACTCATGAAAGAAAAAAAAAAAATAAACCAATAAGAAATGTTGAAAGTGGGCAAGGGAAAGAAAATTCCCGCTACCAAAAGCAATTCCCATAAATTTATTAAGGGGAGCAAAAAAAAAACCCTGCAAACATGTCTGAAGCAGGTAAACGGGATGGAATAGTTTCTAATCAAATCGCTATAAAGCAAAGCTCCAGATGCCAACAACGATTGTTTCTATTCAGTAGTAATTTTGTATACAATCTGTGGTATATGTGCTAGTCTTATTTTCTGCTCAAACCTAAGAAATATAAACTAAGGCGTGCTATAATTGGCGATTGATTGCTTGTTCTCTGGTAGGAAAGTACAACGTTTTTGGAGATGAGAGAATTCCTATGGAAGCCAACCTCGTAATCTAGCTTTTGTAAAAGTTTTAAAAAATTCTGCTTGTACATAAAAATATGCAGCATATGTATGTATTTCTCAGGAAATGAAAAAGAAAATTCTTATCATCCTAACAAATTTAATGCTTTTTAGTTATTATCTTGCTTATATTTTTAAAGTCAGTCTCTCTCTATGTTATATTTCTTATGCGTAACTTTTAGGGATGAATCCAAAGTGTAAAATGAATGCTTTTTTGTTGTGTTGGATTTTTTTTTGGTTGGTTGGTTTATCCTATTCATATTTTTGACTAACCACGTCAAATTTATCTTATACCTTTTACCGTATTTTTAACATAAAAATGCATTTAAATAACGTAAGTAACACATAGTAACGCATTTGAAATCCCACAAACCTTATTGAATACGAGATTGTAATTTAAAAACTATAAGCAATAAGAGATGAAATCTTTTTATTTCAATTTATTATTATTTGATTTGATTCACATTAAGAAAAAAATATCGGAGATAAACATCATTTATAATTAAATAAAAAAAAATTTCGCTTTTGGCAAATAAGCAATGAAATAAGATTAATGCTACAGAAACTCCATTAGTTCAAAACTTTTTATTTTATTTATTATTTTCTTAGTATTTCTGGAAGCAATAAAAAAAGCTTAAATATTTAATGCACAAATAAGTTAAATTTGAAACCTCTGTATGTACTAAATTATTTCGATTGAATTATCTTTTTTAAATCTATTAAATTCTTGAATCTTTAGAAATGAGTCAATTGATTTTAAAAAAAGAGTTTTAAATTTCACTCAAGTGCATCACATGAAATTTCTCACGATATTTTATTGTTGCTGTTGAACATTGATGAGTCTTATGCTCTACTTATGTACGTAAAAGCGATAACAGAAACAATCGACGTGTAATAAGGGCGACATCTCCCTCAAAGAAGAGGACATTTAAGGGTAAATGCTCCAGTATTTTTATCATATTCCACGACAAAAAAAAGCTGGGACGAAATCACACTGAAACTGGTGTGAGATTTCAAAATCGATGCGAGACTACTCGTTTCTGACAGCAGTGACTACAACGGGCTCCTTCTGCTGTGGTTTTCTGGCCCTCAGAAAATTTGACATTTTTTGTAATGCATTCGAGTCTAATGATGACGACTTTTGAACTAGGATAACCTGGTTCAAATCCCGACAAAAAAATAAATCTGCAGGTTGGAAAGTTCCTCCAATGGGATCAAAGGAGGAGATAAAGAAGGTGCGGAGATACCATCTCTTTTAAAATTGTGATATGAAATTGCGGGTGCAGTGTAGAAGCTTTCCTTATCTAGCGTTTCCAGGATAACGATGGATGCGCTACATCTTTGTTTTGTAATGATGAATAGCCTCTGGTTGAAGTGCCCACATTCGAAAACAACGCTAACTGTGCTATTTATAATAATAAACGTACAGAAAATAAACACTTATAAGCACTTCGATCAACAAAAATAATCTTGATTATTCAATTTTCATTATTGTCCCTCAAATATTTTCCATTTTCCAATAACGCTAACAGTGATCATAGTTTGGAAGTACTTATTCCCTCTAAAATATTTCTGAAGCACATATGCGGCAGCTCAATATAACACTCTAAAAATAAAAAAATGAAAAAAAAAAAAAATAAATAAAAACCTCAGGGTAAAAACCACCTACAAACTGGGAACAAGGCTCAAGTAAATAAAGCAGCCATCTATTATTGCCTGCTCCAGGCTGGATCAATAGAAAAGAGGCCCGTATCACGTGGTAGGGGCTCTTGGAGGTCTTTGATTCCGTGTCGTGGCACGAGCCATTTTCATGCCTCGGAAACGGCCGGGAGTCTACTCCTGCCCCTAATTGCAGCCTTCTCGGGAAGCCTTTTTCGTGGGAGGAGTTGCTATGGCAACCGCTTCGGGCCAGATGCCTCCAGTCTCAAGGAAAGGGAAGGGGCAATGGACGGACGCCATGACTGGTCACTAATTAATTGTTGCTGTCTTTACTTGCTAATTAAATTTATGAATGCCGGACCTTTGACCTGGGGTAGTTCCCACTAGAATACAGCAGATTCTGCGTGATTCAGGGTGTTCAGCTACACTGCACTCATATTTTGTCACTGCACTTTTAAATAAACATACCCAGTGACGGCCTCTAGAAGCACCATTCTTTTCACAGGTTTCGGGTTCGAATCCGGCGGTGCCATGGGTGTTTGTAGTGGTTCGGAATCCACTTTAAACTGTAGGTCCCGGTCTGTTAAGCCCACGTGAGATAGAGATGACCGTAGAGCGACAAACCAAACCAAACCATTCTTCCATTTTCCTCGAAGACAGTAAATGATATTCTGGTCTATGGATTTTTATCGTGCCCATCTCTGGCACGAGAGATGTCTACACGTCGTTCTTGTAAATTTTCACAAAATAGTGAACCAGAAGGCAATCAGGTTGCTCCGAATCTGATATCATTTAAAAAAAAGAGTGATCAAATGAATTTTTATATAAAAATATAATTTAATATTTTATTTTTACAATTTATACTTATTTATTGGTTAGTAGTCATAAAGTTGAGATTAAATTGACTACATGTACTATGCTCAATTAATGTTGGGAGAAACTTATTCAGGAGGATTTTTTAGTAGAAACCAAAGAGGAACAAAACTGGATATGGAACATAGTTTCGAAAATCGAAAAAAAAAAAAAAAAAAAAAAAAAGTGATTTAGTCGGAGAAGATGGCGTAAATACGTTTGCAAGCTTTGACTCGCATATTCCCTCCCAGAGGAACGTATATTCCACAACGAGCTACACCCAAGCAGATGAATTGGATTTGACGTTCCATATTCATCGGATTACAATCGATTAGACTTCTTCCTATGATATCACCTTAAGGTCATCACACCTATATATATATATATATGGTATCACCTATCATATCACTTATCCCTTGATGATCAATGTAATGACTTCAACGAATAACACTACCTCTAAACTTACTACTTTGATTGTTTGGTGAGGTGTCATGGCGCAAAAAGGACTGCACTTTTTAGTTTCAAAAAAGAAAATGTCTAATTTCGTTATATGAAAATATCTAATTGTTCTGGATCTTGGCCTTGAAAAGAGAAGATTACAGACTTGGCATGTTTTTGAAAGATGTAGTTTGTAGATGAAAAGATAAAAAAAAAAAAAAAAAAAAAAAAGAATGAAGGCCAAGATTACTGGGTCGCGACACCTCTAAAGAAGATGCACCTCTGAGGGGGTAGTAACACTTTTTTTTAACTCTGTAATAATTTCATTTACATTATTATCCTCCTTCCCTTTATAGCACTGTACTGTGTATCACAAGTTGTGTTGTAAACCTGTCGCCAATCAGATGTTTTTGTATTTGTCTTCTCACGAGACATCTTGAAGATTTACCGATCAAATGTGATTTACGATGCCACGCTTCATTCCAATTTTTGCCCGATGTACACTAACAACCTACTGAATTTATCGCAGCCTTAATTGAACGTCTTATACAGCCTGAGTAAAAACTTTAAGGCCAGTAAAAATTTTTGAGAAAATGTAAAATGAAATAAAAGGGATTCAAATAATATTAATTATAAAAAGTTCACTGATAAGAAATAAATGCTATAAACATAATTTGCAAATACATGAGAAACATGTGGTTATTTACAACGTTAGTAATTCTGCCTGAGTAAAGACTTTAAGGCCACCAGTCATTTTTAAAAATAAATATAATATAATCGTGTAATTACCATTGCAACTACTAGCTTGTGACAACGCTGCAATTTTCATATTTTCATACGTTTCTTCGAAGTATTGGTGATCTTTGTGAAGATGGCGAAGGGTAAGAAGTTAACTGATCGTGAAAGAGGACAGATCGAAGCTTTGTCTTCAACAGGAATGAGTAGTCGTGCTATTGCGATAAAGATAGGAAGATCAAAGACTGTAGTCAACAATTTTTTAAAATTGAAAGACAATTATGGTAAAAAGAATACTGGGGGAAGACCTATAGTTTTGTCCTCGCGTGGTGAAAGAAAGAGTTTGCCAACTTGCATCTACTGGAAAGTACTCAACCAGGAAACTGATTCCGACGACAGGTTTAAAAGTTTGTCAAAAAACGATTTATAACACAATTAGAAGGCCTGGAAGTACACTTATACAGCAAAATTGACTAAGCCTCAGTTACTGCAGAGACACAAAATAGAGCGTTTGAACTTCGGTCAGAAAGTCATGACCTGGGACAACCAATGGATAGAAATTATTTTTTTCTGACGAAAAAATGGAATTTGGGTGGACCAGATGGCTGGAATTTCTACCGTCATGATATAAGAAATGAAAAAGAAATATTCTCCAAGCGCTAATTAGGTGGAGGGTCTGTCATGACTTGGGGCTGTTTTTCTTACAAAGGTGTGGGCTCAATTGCATTCCTTTATGGTAGAATAAATTCACAAGGATACCAAAATGTCCTAACAAATCATCTTTTGCCAAATGCTGAATGTCTTGCTGGAGAAAATTGGAAATATTAGCAAGACAATGCACCGATCCAATCGAGTAACAGCACAAAAAAATTGGTTCCAAGTCAACAATGTTGAAACTGTGAAATGGCCAGCTAGATCACCTGACCCCAACCCAATCGAGAACCTTTGGGCTGACTTAGCAAGAGGAGTTTATGCAAATGGGAGACATTTTACATCAACAACAGAACTGAAATCTACTATCGAAGATGAATGGTATAAAACCGACTCCACCCTTTGTCAAAAACTCGTTTCATCCATGAAAACAAGAATATTTGAAGTAATTCGAAGTAATGGCTCCTACGCAACCTTCTAAGAATTTGTAATTTTTCTTATATGTTATTTTCTATGTTGGTCTTAAAGTTTTACTCAGGCTCACAGATTCATCTGTGTGTTCTGTAATATTTTCTAATAATAAAATATTTGCAAATTAATTTTCTACTTTTTTACTTTTATTTAAGCTCAATAATTATCAATCAAATGGTATTTTAATTCCTCAGTTTAAATGTTTTCATTTTCTCAAAAATGTCTACTGGCCTTAAAGTTTTTACTCAGACTGTATATGTGATAACTGTAAACAAAGTGTGCATATTATGTTAGGCTTGCTTTTACATCTTGTCCAGTAGTCTAGTGTTATGCTTAATCTCAAAAACAAATTAAGATCATTGACATTATCAAGAAAGAGAAGGCAGAAATCACATACAATCTTTAAACTGAATATCTAGAGAGACGTTTCTTAGGCAGCTGTTTTAGCAACAATATTAGCTCGAAAATTCACAAAAATAGAATATTATGGCTACTTTATATTGAAATGGATCATGATAAAAATATAAGGAAAACATTTTAAACTAGCTATGAAAGTATTAGGCAGTAGAATAGACCAAATTTCAATAAGTTAATAGAACTGGAAATGGTCAGAATTTTCCTCTGAAACTTAAAAGCTACGTTTTTAGGCATTCTTCGTAAACCATTCAGTGGATTCTGTCGATGGATGCTTTGAATGGATCTGGATTCGTTAACTGTTCAGTCTAGCTCTCAAAGACGTTATCTCACATTAAAGTGGAATATGAACACAAGGCTTACTATTTAGCTATGAAAACTACTGCTTCAGGGTTTGCGTTCTTCTCACATCTATTCTTTATAACCTGCTCGAAGTTGTAAGCAAGAGTGGCGAGTCAGCTAGAAAATGTCTGATTCCTAACTGACGACTGCTGAGTCGAAATTTTATTCCAACTCTCGAATCCTGACTCTTTTCTGTAATTTCCTGAGCTATGATCTTTACTATAGGATTTAGAAGAAATTATGAAATATATTCAATTACCTTTATTGAATTCAATTATTTAAGGAAGTTTTTGAATTAACAAATTATTTTTTACAATTTTAAAGGCGTAACATTCACAATCACTTAAAAGACATCCATATTTTCTAAATTGGCATATAAAAATAAATATATTCCATACAAATAATAGTATTAAACTGGCAGGTGCCAAAGTATTATAGAATAGCTTTCTAGTACTTAATAGCACATTTTAATAACATAGATGCTCTACTTGTAAAACATTAAATCTTACTTGTTCTTATAAATACGGCTTATATGAAATCTTCCTTCATTGTTTATCTAAGGTAGTTTTTTATAAGCCTTAAAGCTGAAATAATGATTCGACATTTTATTCGACACTTATTAAAACAATTATTGAAGAATAGAATGGAATTTACATCTTTTGAAGAAATAAAAATTATTTTTATAAAATAGTCAAGAGTCTGATTTTTGTACCAACTCCTGATTCCGATTCCTCTGGTAATGACACCCCTGGCTGTAAGAGCTGATTATTTTTACATCAGATAGAAAGAAACATCTATGAAAGAATCTACTCATATTTGGGTTGACAAATTCTTACGTATGCTCATTGTGTACTTTTACTGATTTGGTTGACCATCTGGACTCAAGCTATAGCAATGTTTTGACATATTTATACTGATTTACTTATGCATATGGATTTGTTTTTATATTTTATGTATTTATATTGATTTATGTATTTGGAGGGATTTTTTTTTTTATGCATCTGGACTGATTTGCTTATGTATCTGAATAATGAAATTCTTTCACGAAAACTGCTTCAAAATTTTAACATAGAATATGTCTCATATTTGGCCCATTTAATTGATTATTAACTCAAATAACTCAGTCGAGTGATTGCTTTAAACATTTTGCCGTCCAGTAAAAGTTAAGTTTACTTTGAAAGTTTGCTTTTCCTCCTATTGATTAAAATAGTTTTTAAGTAGAAATATGTGTCAAGTTAAAAATAACAAAATTGGTGAAAGCATATTTAAACAAATAATATACATAAAAAAAATTTTTTAAAGTCAATTCCTACTTTTTTTTTCACTTTATTGCAGAAACTCCTTTATAAATAATTTTCACTCATTTTTAAGCTTATCTGGCGCCATCTATTGGTAGATATACGCAACTTAAAACTAAAAAAACTCAAATGAATTAATTAAGTTTAATTACTGAATTAATATTTGAAAAAACTGTATCAACATCCAGTGTCATCCACTACAAATTCAAAAAAATGTATTTGAATTTGAGTGGAGGAATAAAAAGTATTTTATGAACGATTGAAAATTTGAACAAGATATATACATAGGGAGAGTGTGAGCTAATAGAAGGAATTGAAAAAGCAAACAAAAGCATTTGTTGTTGACAGTTTATATTTGCTTATTGTTTCTAGGGATGCATTTAAATAATTTCGTTGTTCACCTTAAAAACAAGATTTATTGATTTTATTTTAATAGTATGCGAAGGATTTTTAATGATTTGATAATATCGTATTTTTCGTTAAACAAACATTTAATTTATTTTATAAATTATTAAGCAAAATATTAGTATTATTATGGAAAATTTACTATAGGAAATATTATGAAACATATTATAAATATGTAACGTTTATTTTATAAAATGGTATGGAAAATGTTATGGCTTGGTTTTTAAATTAGACATAAAATTACAATACTTTGCTTCAAATCGTAAATAATGTCATGTCAAATATTCTTTGACTGTTTTTTTTTAATAATATAAAATGTGAGTTGTTGACCTTTGAAAATGTTGAGAAATTATCTTAAATCATATGCAATTTCGCGTAGAAGACAAACAAATAATAATAATAATAAGGAAAAAAAATGCTCTATTCATTTAAGCTTGATTTATTTATGAAAAAAATTTAGTTTGAAACTTATTTATAATTGAATATTTGTTTAATTTTATGTATCAAGTTCGCAAGTGTGATTACTTTCATTATTTTTCAAACAAGAAAATGGGCAAAATATGGCGGCGGTTTGATATTTTAAATAATCGGAATTCTCCTAAAGTTTTTTAATGTTTTGTTTTTGTTGGAAGTTGTTGGTATAGTTATACACAGATTGGAAACTTCTCTTCCTGTTTATTTCTTGGAGCCATTTTGACAAACGGACCTCACGTGGAAGCAAAAAGTGTCACGGAGTAATAATAGACGATGGCTTAAACTCGCTATCTCGACTCGGAATGGCACAATGAAAAACAATAGTAGTTGGAGGGGAGCGTTTTTGGTACCATTTGTTTCGTTTTTAATATTTTTATAAGAAATATTCTTTTTCGAATATGGCGTCTGTGGCGTTTGGAAAGTTGGAAGTATTTTTTTATTGGAAAGAAAGGGGAAATATGATTTTCAGTACCACATTTTTTTAAATATTGCAATAATAAAGACAAAAATGGAGTTTCAAAAAAGTATTCAGTATTACACCTCGGTGAATATAAAATACAGAACTTTTGTGCCATGTACATGTAGGAAGTACATTTCAGCCGAGGAAAAATGTATTTTCAACAACAAATCTAAGGCAAGGCAGGCTCTAAAATAAGAAAATATTACGGTTCATGTGTTAGTTATTGCGGAATATATTGAACTATTGTGTGTACATAAATATACACGTATCGTTTTTCTACAGAGCAGAAGGTAGGTACTGTAGGAACTTTTACTTTGGATTTTGAATGGAGTCTGGTTCGAAATTCGATAAACGAGGATGAACTGTACTTATGTCGATTATGCAGGCAGGAAAGTCCTTACGTTGGGATTGAGGTGATGGGAAGGAGGATGATAACTTTAAGGGAGTTCCAAGTCAGGAACTGTATTTAGGTCGAGCATCGGTCACTAAATCTGTAGACAGGAAAGTCTTTTCTTTGGGACTGAGGTGATGAAGAGCAGAATGACAACATTAAGAGAGTTTCTTCCAAATTATTATAGCTTAATAAGTGTGATGTGTATATGCGCAACTCCGAACTTGCCCATTCCTTTTAGAATCAAATGAACTATTGCCAAATTCAAAATTTTGCTGTATAAATTTTAAATTTTAATGTTGCAGTCGGAAAAGTTATGTCGCTTTGCGTTAGGACGAAATGAAAAAAAGTGCTAAGCCCCCGTTTTAGTTAAATTAAAAAAAAAATGCTTTCTCTATTTTTAAATAGGTTATAGAATAGCCACGATGTATATCAGGGGTGGCCAACCCGCGGCCCGCCTGGAATAGTTTTCAGACCCATTTATCAAACTTTCACAAAATATATTTAAAATGAACAAATAGTGAAAACCAATATAAAAAAAAAATACATTACTTGTGCTTCCCTATATTCAAAAATGAACTGTCGAAATTGTGAGAAAAAACTGAATTTGATTTTTCTTGTGAATATAGGACAGATTACCTGTTTTATTGATGAGTTTGCAGTTATGAGTTACAGAATAAGTAACAGTTATGCAGAATAATTAAATTATATTCTGAGAAGTCATGATGTGATGATATTCTGAGAAGTCCTGTTATATTAGATGTTCCAAAATATCACTCTTTTTGCTTTAGGAATAATATCATTTTTGTTATCGCGACAACGTCCATACACAACAATATTATAAGCTACAATATAGCGCGAAATTTTAAAGGATTTTCATTAAAACCTCAGTTTATGTATCATTGATGATCGATAATTTTGTATTATGATTCAATTCATATATTTATGACTACGTTTATTTTTATTAATTCATTATAACAAGAATAAAATTTGGATTGGCAAGAAAGTTATTTTGTTTTTCACCATTTAAAAGCACTTTCGTACCAAAAGTCCTTGCTTGCCAACCCAATAATAATGGATGATTATTTTCAAAAATCCTGTTTCAATTCTTTGGCAAATTTTTTCATGATTATACATAAAAACTTATTATAATTATTTATTTAATCGTGAAAATTAGTTTCGGTTAACCTTTTCCATAAATCAGAATTGCACAGAGCGTTGATGGATCTATATTTACGTCCTGCATCATCATTTGTTCAATTTACTTAAATGTCCTCTATATAATTTTTATTATTTATGATTTTGAGAACATATTAAAGTATAATACTGCTTTATATGAATAAGAAAGTAAACGTTTAAAAAATTAGAAAAAACATTTCATTTGATATTTTGCATTGTATTGTTGGCTGGAAGAAGATCAAATCCTTTGTCAATAACATGTAGGTCAGGATGTAGAATCTCTCAATACGTAATTTTTTAAATCTCTGTGATGATTTTAATCTCTGTTATTGCAAAAAATAATGTTAAGTTTAAAATTTAGCAAAGAAATGTTGATGCATCTGCTGCTAAATAATACAGGATGCCCACAAAACCTCATACAAATTCAAACATTTTTTACAGAGGCAAATGAAAAGACAAATAAGTGAAAATTTTAACAATATGAAACATATGTATGTGGTTTTTTTTGTTCATTTAATTTAAATTTAATTTAATGCAATACATTTCTATTTCAGCCCCTTTATTTCTACGAAGGACATTAAGATAGTTTTTGCCATGTTCGCTGTAGCATATGGAATAAATGCCATCAAAGATCCTTTGTTTTCGATCAGTCATGTTTAATACCGTTGTCCGATAAACTATATGTAACATAACTCTGGATACCTCGTATACCAGACATTATTCTGTCCATGGAGTTATGGTGAACGTGACAAAAATACAGTACCATCTTGAAGTGCAACTAAAGATTTCCATATAGAAATTTAATAAATTAAATTAAAATTAAATATGACGTCTGTGTAATAATTTCACTTATTTGTGTTTACATTCGCCTTTGTAACAAACTTTCGATACTTTAAAGAGTCTATATGGATAATGTGATTAAGGTAAGCAAGTCAGTTTACATCAACGTATATGTATATATAAATTCTTTTGGGAGCGTAACTGAATTACAGTGAATTCATGTGATCTACTGATTTCACAAGTCTGTGCTATCCTTTCTATAAATGCTTTCTTATTTTCAAATAATATATCATTAAGCAGTTAAAAGCATAACACAAAAATTTTATCAAAATGAAATAGGAATAATTCATTAAATGAAAAGATTTAAACTGAGAGCAAGAGGAGCAGATACACCATACAACTACACCAATAGATAAAATAATAATAAATAAAAGCAAAAAAATGTGAACTGATTCTTCGTAATAACTCTTTCAGTACACATAATTTACATTAGAAGAGTCTCTTAAAGCTGACATCTATTAAACTAATTGATTATGTAAAGTATACTGCAAATACCATGAGGTAATTGGGAGCAAAAACACAATCTTGACTCCACTATGAAGCAGCGAAACATAAGCATAGCACAACACAGCATACTTAAAACAGGGTAGGGAGTGGGTGGATTTGAAGTTATTCAACTCCCCCTCTCCACCCTCGCATTATTCTCATTAAGTACTGTCCTAGGAAGCCATTATTCATCTCGTCCCCCTTCTCGAGGGGAGGGGAAGGGTCTCTGCTACACCCCATTCATAAATGAGAAATTGTCATTGAAATAACTACTCGCGTAAAATAACACTTAACCCCCTGCTCCCCCTTGCATAGTAGAGCAGTAGGAACAGAAACCAGTGGAAAAGGGTTAGCCTCGTCTCCATGACAACCCCATCTCGGGTATTGATCGTATTTATCAATGAAAGGGGGGCTTAAGGGGTCCTCGGTTTACGATGAGGGCTCTCATTGGTCGAAGAAAAAACATTTGCTGCAACCCCCCCCAGCACGATAAAAAATCTCATGCATGGTTTTTTTTTTTTTGGTATGATAAAATATTTAACATGGAACATGATTTCGTTGATCTTAACTAACCGAAAGGCGTAAAGAAATATTGAAATGCTGAAAGATGGTGGCTTAATATATATAAAAAAATTAATAATTTATTGGGTATTTTTATTTAGTTTTTTTCCTTCATACTTTGGATTTATTACATTTATCTATTCAATGCATGATATTTATATTTTTTCAGTTTATTGTATATCGAATGTAATTTATTTCCTTTGTCTTTTTTGTTGTGGTTGTTGTTATTATTGTGCATTTTTGTTGTTGTTATTGTGAATGTTCTGCTTAGATATATTTCATGTCAGTATAGCTCACGCCCCCATCGGATTCCAACGTGTCCTTTAGACTAGAAAGTATTATTATTCTCGTAATTCACGGATGAACGGCCAACTATAGGCCGAGAATTTTATGCATTCGCTGTACCTTGACAACGAAAAAAATGTTGAACCCCGAAAAAATATTTTGAACGACGAGAAAAATATTGAAATTTATAAAATTATCCTTTCTAGATGTATTTCGCATAATATATTTGCATATATACATATATTACATAGAATGGTTTATACTATTCTGCGAAATGTATTCATGTATTCCATGATAAAGCTATCTTTACGATGCAATATTTCTTTTGGATTTTCATAAGTAATTTCTTTGTGTTCTTCTTAATTTCTTCCGGGTGTCACTTATTTTCTTGGCAAGTTTTTTCACACCATGTTATTGTGTAATATTTGAGTATGTCTTACGTACATACCGAGTGATTCAACGGTCATATGACAAACTTTGTACAGATTACTAAAAGTACATTTTTTTTATATAGCCGTGTAATGTCCGAAGTGATTCATTGAGGCAAGAATACACTTTCAAGCGAATTTCTCCCCACAGCCAGGTACTGATGCCTGATGCACAGGCCAACTGATGCCCATCACGTGATGGGTATTATGTCCTCTGGCTGGCAACACCGATGAGCACTATATTTTTTTCTTATTCCGAGTTTGCAACTATGTATTCATTTACGAGAATTCTGTAGATTCAATTGAGGACCTCATGGCCCGACCATCGATTACGGACGCGAAATACCTGGCATCTTTGGAACTGTTCTCCAAACATTCCTTCGACGCCATTACGCACGTATTACTATGGGCGGTCGCAATTCTGAGCATTTATTGCAAATATTGAATCAAAGAAGCACTTTGCAATGATGTTGTCACTAAACGATGTTTTATCTTTTCATGTCTCGTTTTTTGTGCCCGCGCCTTACAACGCGAGTCTTCCAACCGTGTTTTCCTATACAAAAAATTTATGTTTTAGTAAACTGCAAACTGCAAACTGCAACACCGTTTAAGGTTTGTCCAATGACCATTGAATCGCCCTGTATATATATATATATATATATATATATATATATATATATATATATATATATAAGTGGCACAACTTTTGTAGTAACCAGCTTTGTGAATAATCATATATATTTTTTTTTTTTTATCGAATTTTAGTATTCACTCTTAAAATGATTGTTATTTAATATCTGTTAATCCAAATAGGCTTGAGCAGCTTAACACATTGTCTATTAATAACCAGAGTTGTATTTAAAACAGAACATGTCTTTGGCAATTTCATAAAATTCTTATCAATTCTTGAAATTAAATTAGTCATTTTCCTAATATGTCTTTAATACGTAATAGAGAGTTTTGAGTTCCGTTGTAATGAATAAACAAAAAAAGCAAATACTGCATCCAGACTAACAAGGTCACCAACAAAATTTCTAACGCCTTAAACGTCTTCTACATGTTCGGCATTTATACTCTATTAATAAATTTTCACTCCAAAAATAAATAAAAAATAATAAAATATTCATTTATATGAACTTTTTGCAACGTTTTATTATAGTTTACAAAAATGATGAAAACAAAAACATTTCTAAATAAATAAAACTGTCATAAACGAAAAATCTTTTCGTGTATTTATTTATCTTGAAATAAGCACATAGTTCAATAAATGTATCACTTGAGAAGAATTTCTCGGAATGTTCGAATTGCTTCGTAACATGTTTACATTTCCTAAACAAACGCCCACTGGAAAAAAAGAGCCAAGGGGCGATACAGCGCCAACTCTGGTACGAAATGGAGGGAAATGTTTGTTTAACTTTTTATTTCTTTAGAATAGGGGGATGCGTTCTATTACATGATGTCTTGGATAAATATATCTATAATCTGAGGAATCCAGGGCCGGATTTAGATGAAAAGAGGCCCTAGGCTATTCCACTTATGAGGCCCTTTCCTCCCATTTTTAAATTTGTAAATTACATGAGAGATAATAAAATACATCATTACTGTTATATATCAATATGTTAAATGAAACATGTTGCGATGGGTACTAATCTTTATAAAAAATGGAGACGGATAATAAATAAAAAAAGCATAAGGCACGTCAATATTTGCTATATCAATCAGTGAACGTATGAACTATACTTTGGTGCAATCTAGTATATTCAAACGAACAGACACAATGAGGCGAACGCGTTGATCTTAACCAAAACATTTTTATGTTTGTTTATTAGTCATACGTGTAGAATTTCTCCTTATTTTCAATTCAGTGTTTTAGTGTTTACTGTTTTTTTAGAATAGTGTAATTCTAATTTTGTTAACAATTTGAATGTAGGCCCCTCTTGATCTTGAGGCCCTAGGCTGAAGCCTAGTTAGCCTATAGGAAAATCCGGCCCTGGATGAATCCTTCGTTCCTCTTTTTAAATTAAAAGTGGCATATGGAAGAAAAGTGTAAGTGTCCACCTGGAAAGCAACGAAGTTTGTGTAACTCTTTCGAAAAGAGACCTATGGGACAAGGCTAAGCCAATTATCTATTGTCTCGAATTACTTTTAAAATCGTCCTCCAATCCAAGTCGGTTCTTGGCCTCCGTTCGATTAAGAGTGACGGCTACAGTTAACAAGCCACTCTGCAATTGTTTCAGCGGATGACGGCTGAGCCAGTTATGTTCCAATTAGGAGAGGTCATTCGAAAGTTTGAGCCTTCCATTACCCCAACAGAGTCAGCGGAAATGATTCCACTTCGTTCGGTTTTGAACTCTTGCAGAGGGGTTCGGATTTGGACATTCATTGGAATGAAGCAAATTTGTTCAATTTGTATACCACAAAGGGTAATAATTTTTTTACGAATGTTCAGAAAAAAATGGTAACCGCTTTTCACTTTTACTGAATTACTAATTGAAGCATTTGAATGAGCTTTCCAAAAGAAAGGATATTTTGCGTAATTTATGCATAATATGATTCAATATTTCATATTATGTATAATTTCATATTTCCTATCATGTATAATTTCATATTATGTATACTAACGTAAAATTATGTAAAATGGCATAATATATGCCCAATATTTCATATTATGTATAATTTCATATTATGTATACTAACGTAAAATTATGTAAAATGGCATAATATGCCCAATATTTCAAATGGAATTATACATAGCATCACACGATTCAGTGTATGTAAAATAAAGTAAAATACACAATATTCCTAATAAAAGTATACCTAATATGACTCATTCAGTATATATAAAATATGCAGTAATATGCACAAAACTTGTGATAGAAATATACGTATTAAATACATGTTAAATAATTGAGAATAATTTGTTCTCGTCTTATATGCAGTTAGTAGAAAAGTTTAAAAGTATAGTTAATTGTTATTAACAGATCCTATCTAGATGAATAATAGTTAAAAATGAATAAATAAATAATAATAACAATAAAATGAAAGTAAAAAAAGAGAAAATAATAATAAAAAAAAAAGAAAAAGAAAAAGAAAAAATAGTAATAGTAATAAAAGAAAAGAAAAGAAAGAAAAAAAAATCTATAAAAAAGAAAGAAAGGAAAAAGAAAAAAAATAAATAAATAAAAAGAGAAGGAAAAAAATAAATAAAAGATGAAAAAATTAAAAGAAATAAATTCATTTTAAAAGAAACTTAATCTTTCTTTATATTATCATTTTGCTAAAAATTGTGCACCTTTTCAGTAAAAATAATAAATTCATCTTGTCGCGCATAAAGATGAATGCATTTATTAAAGATAACAGAATAAAGTAGGCAAATCTATTTTCGATATTCATAAACATTTCATTCCAAATTGGGACAACAAAATGTTGGTGTATTGTAGCAGGCTCCTCCTTTGTAACGCTGCCTTTGCTACATATCTGTCATTTCCTTGGCAAAAATGATAAGTGAAAATGCAGAGCATTAGAAAACAACAGATTGAAAAATATTCACCGTGTTGTTCAAATAAAGGATATTTAAATTAAAATTATTCAGTAAAAAATAACAAATGTGGAATAAAAAATTTAAACTGAATATTTATTTATATGAATCGAAAAAGAGTAATTTTTTGTAAAAATTTAATACGAGGGAAAAAACCCCCACCCTTTGAGTTCTGAGAAATATAGAAATACATTTATGTCATACTACTTTCACGCTTTAATTCTTATTTAATATTTATTAAATATATTAGGAAGCTTAACACTTGCGTATTCTTTTTCAAAATGAAAAAAATTTACAAAAAGGTATTGAAAATTTTATTAATAAATATTTGAATGAATATAATAGCAAAGCTACAAACCAGAATCAAATCTAAAAGTTATAACTTATTTTTATTAATTTTTAACGAAATGCCTTTATATAACTTTTAGAAACAAGTGATAAAAAAATTAGAGATTTAAAAATCTAGATAATAGATAATAATCTAAAATAATTAGAGAAGTAAACAATAATTAGATATTTGTTTATATAAATATGAAAGCCTTAAAATATATATATATATATTTTTCGTGATATAAAAGCTATTTTTTGTAGATTAAGAAAAATGTTTGTGGAAATTTAGGATTTTTTCCTAAATTTCAAAAGATTTCAGTCTCTTAAATTAAACATTAACTTAATATCATTATTACAAATATATTATTATACACATTGTCTTAATAATTATCCTATTATGCTAGAATTTTAGACATAAAAATTAAAGATTATTTGATTAATAACATTATTTTATTTTCCAAAAATATTGAAAATATACTTAGGATATAAAGATAATTTAAATATTTTTATTCAGTACTGTAAAGTGAAAGAAAATATTATCGAGAAAGTAAGGACTAATTAAAACATTAAATAGAGTATTTTAATTCTTACTCAACATCTCCACGAGATGGCGGCACTAAACGTAAAAAATCGTTATTTCTAAAACAAGTGCATATGCATATAATATTTTATCTATTCTGTTAAAGCCTTGTTTATTTAAAATCTTCAAAAACTATAAATTAATAAAATATTCTGGTTATATAACTTGAAAAATTAATTTGTCCTTATCTATTTATTCCTTTTTTTTTTCTCAGTGTATAGCGAACTATTTCATTACATAATTGAGGTTTTTTTAATATACTACATTTTGCAAATCTTTTAATCATTAGTACAGTTCCTTACTAATTTATAATTTAATAATTTTTGGATTTAATTATCCATCCTTAATTTGTAAAATTTTACTCCCAACATACACATTTAAAAAAATTATTTGTACAGAATTTTCAAAACTATTGTCAGGCGAAAAAAGAAAAAACTTCAACATTTTATTTTAAAATGCTGCAGAAATAACAATATAGAATCTGATGTTTTTAATTAGCTATACAATATTATTAATTATTAATTATTATACTGACAGTGAAGTTAGACATAATAATTAGTTGCTATGTCGAAGATATGTTTTCCAGGCACTATTATTTTCTTCACTGGATAGTTACTTTTTTAACATTTATTTTCATAGCAGGTTTTTTTTCCCCGATCCCGATTTACTATTTATCAATATTGATTTATTCATTATTTATCAAAATTCATTCATAACTTATTCATTCATTTTACATTATTATTTTTACACAGGATGCATCACTGAAACAGAGTGTACTAGAGGATACCGCATACTCTGACATATCCAGAATTACCATTGTAGGTCTACTTCATTCCATACATATTTGGCTACCCTAAATTTGACTGAACACATCTGGGGGAAATCTTGGGGGTTCACCTCCTCTTTTCGAATCAGATCAATTTTCACAAATAGTTTATCATACCCATTCCTTACATAAACATTTGACTTTTTCAGTTTGTATTGCTTTATGGGATTTCGATTTAGGTCCAACATACTATCCACCGGATCTCTTGTTGTGACATCGTATGGGTGGCCTGGCAGAGCAAGTAAATATCGGTTTGAGTTTTTTTTTCTGGATGACAATGAGTTTAGAAACTTCCAGACACCTACGTAATATATGGTTTTCTTTGTGTGCATTTGGATTTTTTTTTTTTTTAGTTGTATGGAGTTTAGAGAAATGGGACTCTCAAATTGTAGACGAATCCTCACCGAAGAATTTCTCATAAGAATAGATGGGTGAAAAAAGGAATTTCGATACATAGACTGCTTTCCGTGGGGTCACCGTTTAATTATGATAATTTGAAAGCATTGTAGATGTGGAAGGCAAATGCCTAACGCAATTTAGATAAACGCAGTTTTTTGGGGGGTTTTGTGTTGATAAAACAGTTCTTTATGATTAATAAATGAATACTGCATGGCAAATTAAGTTAGCGCTAATTTATACACAATTATTAGTTAGTCCGACATATTATTTCATGGGATAGATAATAATAATGGCTGTTTTATAAATGACCTTGGGTAGGAAATGACCATTCAAACCTTAACAACTTCTGACGAAAATTGGCGACATTAAAAGAAAAGCACATAATAAAAAGTATTAATGCTATACAATAGAGCATTTTCATAAGAAAAAAAGTAGCTTTAACTTCAAGTTAGGTAATAAGAAAATAATTATAATAGTAATAATAATGATAATAATAATAATAATAATAATAGATCAGTGGTAGCACTGACAGCTAAGAGGCAGGAATATTCGTGTTTTCCGAATCCACTGACGGCGTCGGTTGCGGTCACTGCTTTTGAAATGAATAGACTCGATGGTGATGATAACAACATTACGTAATACGTGTCACATCGATAGCCAGGTTGCCTAGTGTGAGTTTCTGAGTTTCCTCCCATGCGGCAAGCAAATTCGGGCCAGTTATCCTTAAAATCCCATCCAGAAGGCATGCCCATCTCCCGTCGGTGGCCTATTCGTGGATAACGAGAAATTGGACAACGAGGTCTACCGATATTCAAAAAGTAAAGAAAATTAATTAAATATTCTTTTTTTTTAACATACTGAAAAAAATCACTACGATCTAAATTATTCTAACTGCTACAATTTACCTAACATAAATGTCGTCACACATTTTCAGAAAGATTAGGAATTGCTACTTAATTTTACGGGATTAATTATTGCGTAAAAGTTGTTATATTACATAAAAGATAAAATAAGAATACTAAAATCGGTGCAGTCCTTTGTCTTTTCAGTGTAAATACTTACATGAAAATTTTACGAGATGCATTCAAATGCGTTTGAATAGATTTCAAAGAGTTTACAGATTTTAAAATGTCCTTATGAAAGCGCCTTATTTACATCTCTTTCCTCTTTCTTTAAAATTAAGCATTTTAGATTCTGCATCCTTTTTCGATCCCGCTCGTCATTTTTTGGACTCGTCTCAATCTCTTTTATATGCGCTATCCAAATCCAGTTTCGAACACTCACCATTCCCTTACACCTTAAAAGAAGCCACATCCTCCCCCTACACCCCAGGTTGAATTTCCATCTCGTAATAATACGTGGC
>BPLR01013536.1:0-32807 GCA_021605095.1 Caerostris extrusa
GTGTCAGAGACCAAGACAAGTCATCTCAGTCGGGGGTATAATATATAGATAGATTATTTTAATAATTTATATGCATATATTAGTCAGTCTTAAGAACAAACTACTTCCAGCTACGTTTGCAAATTCGTGCCGATTTCTGTTCATTTTGGTTTGTGCCTCCTCTATTGGGGATCGTCTACATAATATAAATGCATAATATTAGTCGGTATAATAAAATGTGTATAGATTAATCTGCATAATAAATGGTATATATATTAATTTGTATAATACATAAGCGTAGATTATTTTAATAATATATATATATATGCATATATTTAACCGGCCAACGAACCGTCTACCTCAGCCATACTTGCAAATTCACGGCGATTTCTGTTCATTTGGTTTGTACCTCCTCTATCGAGGATCTTCTGTTTGTATATATGCATAATATTAGCCTGTAATATATATATATATATATTACAGACTAAAGTCTACAGGGTATCTGAATATCATTGCGGACCAGTTGCACCCTTACATGATCTTTGTTTTCCAGCTGGAAATGGAATGTTCGTACAGGACAACGCCCCATGTCACAAGGCTAAAATTGTGTTGGAGTGGTTCCAGGAACATGATGCTGAATTCCAGTTAATGTCCTGGCCGCCTAACTGACCGGATATCAATCCGATAGAACACATTTGGGATGTCCTGGGACGGCAGCTCAGAGTTCAAAGACCACCCAATTCGCAATATCTCGGATTTGCGTGACCGTTGCCACATCTGGTACAATCTGTCTCCGGCCGTCTACCAAGGACTTGTGGCATCCATGCCAAGGCGGGTTGAAGCTGTGTTGCGCACCAAAAGTGGACCAACTAGTTATTGACAGGTGGTCACTTAATGTTTTAGCTCTTGAGTGTGTATATATTGGTCTGTATAATATATATATATATATATATTAGTCTGTATATATTATATATATATTTATAGATTTTTTTTTATCTTATATATGCGTTTATTAATCTGTCCCTACAAACCATCTTTCCCCAGCCTTGCTTGCAAATTCACGCCAAATGCAAAAATTCATTTTTTTCTATCCATATTGTTTGTATCTTCTCTAGTGTGAAATTTGATTTATACCTTGCTAAGAATAAAAACCCCTCAACATAAGGAAGACGAATTTATAGGAAATAATAAAAAATTTTCTTTTTATATCTCAAACATTATAGTATATCTTTTATAAAAGAATTCATATGCAGATATATCTAAAGTCATATCGTTTTTTCCGTTTACAATTTCTTTCACTTTCTTACTTATATTGTAAGGTATTCAAAAATTTAAAGCCATTTTTCAGAAGCATTCAATAGCATCAAGTCAACATGCTGTCTTGAAATCTTTTCGATGAGCTCTCATCTCAATTTGATGCTACTTCGAAAAAAGTAAACTCGCAGTTCATTTTTTCCCCTCTAACAATGTAAACCTTAAACGGACCTATTTACCGCCGAATATGCTTGGCTGTAATGTAAGAAAGTTTCTCTATAATGTCACATTTTTAGAACATCGAAAGATTCCATTTACCAGATGTTGCCACCAGCTGTTATGAGAAAAGCGTATGAAAATTGATTTCTTTTTTCATCCTTACTTTTATTGCTCAATTATTACTATTTTTATAGTGCTCTCAGAAATTGACCAGGCGGGTAGGTATTTTATAAGAGAAAAAAAAAATATTTTCCAACTTGTGTAGTCATTTATAAAAGATAAAAAAAACTACAAAAAAATATATCCATCCATAAAGGCATCTTACTTTTTTGGCAAAATATTCATTAAAAAATGAAAGTATTTTTATAAGACTTTTTATTAATTTATTTAATGAGTTTTATCGTTTTTTTTATACCTGGGGATTATTTTTAAAGAAAATTAAAAATTCGAAAAGTTGTATAAAATTATGAATAAAAAGTAACAAAATAATATTTGCATATAAATAGCTTAAATCAAATTTACATTTTGATATACTTAAATCAAACACAAATTTTTAAATATATATACAAATATAAAATATTTAATCAACACTTTGTTGAAAACCTTACTGGTTATAATAAATACGACACGATAATTTGACATGGCATTTAAGATGAAATTTTTGAATAATCTGAGATAAAATTTAATTTTAAATTGCTTCTCTTTACAGATAATCTGGAAAATCTGTATCTAATATACGGATCTTTTTAAATTATTTATACAAAATAAAAGATTAATTACAATACTTGAAATTAAAATAACAAAAGCTGCTCCATTGTAGAATGAGATTTAACAAATGTTAATGAAACAGAAGAAACGATGAGGTATAAATTAAATTAAAAAGATTTTTTTGGTAAAACACGATTGAATGGATACTTTGCAAATTAAGCAAATTAATTTTAGCAAATTAATTTTTTGTAAATTTACTTTATTTAAATTTCTTTTCTAAAGAATCTTTAACTTGTATTATTATTGTTTCCTCCTTCTTTTTATTCCGGAATTTAATTAAAATGGAACATATAAATTTCCATATTTCTCTTGACAAATCGGTTGGTTGAATTAATAAATATATTTGGAGTTACAGAATTAGACAGTGCTTGAAAAGCTAACTTAACAAAGCCCACGCCTTTTTGTTTAATGAAAGAAATTTTAAGTGAAAAATATTGTATCGCCTAAAAAAATACAAATAAATGGTTAAGGTTATCGCCAACAATAATAAATAAACAGTATAAATTTTAAAAACAGTTAAGTTTTTAAGAGTAAGTATGGAGTATTTCAATTTTTAAATGAGCTTTGTAAAATATTTATCTCCTTGCTTATAAATTCATAGACGTGTGTCAAATATCATAATTAATGAATATTTTAACAACGTATATATCATTATATATTAAACAAATGTATGGAAATTAAATTCCATTTAAAAAATGAAAATTAAGTTATTCAATTTAATTTTCATTTTGTTAAAAATTATTATTAAATTACTATCCTTTAGAGACATTTATAAGGCAATAAATGACTTTTAAAATAATAATTAATTAATTAAATAATTAATAAAATCATTAATAAAATAATAAATGATAATTAGGAGAACAATTAATTTATTTAAATTAGAACGATTATTATTTTCGGTCCGTGAGATTTATCTCATTTTACAAAAATATATTTACTTTACAATGGCCAAAGTAGTGAAAACCAATGTATTAAAAAATACATTATATCTGCATCCATATATGCAAAAATAAACGAAATTATGTGAAAAAATTAAGATTGGTTTTAAAGTAATATTCTTGCGATTATAGGACCTATAATGCCTGTTTCATTTAGGAGTTTACAGTGATGAGTTCTCAGAATAATTAAATTATATTCTGAGAACTCATGATGCACATCCTTAATAATAATCTTATATAATATAACAGGTTCTATGTTTCACTTCCAAGTGACCATTGCTAGATACGTACAGTTGATCGTTGATAGCATCGCAAACCAGCCTCTTAATTCAAATTGTTAGCGCTTTTGGTTCAACTTATACCTGCGAAGTGGTTTTTTTTCTAAAATAAAATTGACCAAATACAAAACACGCTCAAAACATAACGGATGAAACACCCATGACGATGTGCAAATATCCAAATCGAGATCGATTTGCAAAAAAAGCTAAGTGAAAGAGTGGAGAAACAAATATCGCACAAGTAAAATAAATAATGATTTCCTTTTTTATTGATTGATCATTTTGGTTTTTTACCTCTTTTATCGAGGATTATCTGTTTAATATATGTACATAATATTAGTCTATATAATATATATGTATAAATTAGTCTCTATAATATATATAGAGAGAGTATTCTAATAATATATATGCGTTTATTAATCTGTCCTACAAACCATCTATCTCCAGCCGTGCTTGCAAACTCATGCCAATTTCTGTTTATTTTTATCTGTATCTTCTTTAGTGAGAAATTTGATTTTAAGCCTTGCTATGAATAAAAACCTTTCAACATTAAAGAAAATGAATTTATAGGAAATATAAAATTTTTCACTCTATATTTTTCAAAATTTATATCTCTTAATAAAAGATTTATATGCAAAAAGTATCTTAGGTCACATCGATTTTTCCATTTACAATTTTTATTACTTTCTTACTTATATTGTAAAGTAAACAAAAATCGAAAGCCATTTTATAGAAGCATTCAGTAGCATCAAGTCAACATGTTGACTTGAAATCTTTTCGATAGCTCTCATCTCAATTTGATACTACTTCAAAAAGTAAACTCGCAGTTCATTTTTTCCCCCTCTAACAATGCAAACCTTAAACGGACCGATTTACCACCGAATATGCTTGGCTGTAATGTAAGAAAGTTCCACTATAATGTCACATTTTAGAACATCGCAAAGATTCCATTTACTAGATATCGCCACCAGCTGTTAGGAGAAAAGCATATGAAAATTGATTTTTTTTTTCATCCTTACTTTTATTGCTCGTTATTACTATTTTTTTATGGTGCTCTCGAAATTGACCAGTCATGTAGGTCTTTTATGAAAGAAAAAAAATATTTTTTAACTTGTGTAGTCTTTTATAAAAGATAAAAAAACTACAAAAAAATATTCATCCATAAAACCCATCTTACTTTGTTGGCAAAATATTTATAAAAAAAAAATATGAAATTATTTTTATAAGATGTTTATTTATTTATTTATTTAATGAGTTTCATCGTTTTTTTTTTTATATCTGGATATCATTTGAAAAAAGAAAATAAAAATTCGAAAATTGTATAAAATTATGAATAAAGTAATGAAATAATATTTGCATATAAATAACGTAAAAAATATTTGCATTTTGATATACCTAATCCAAAATAATTACAAAAACTTACTAGTTGTAATAAAATAAGACATTTAAGATAAAATTTTTGAATAATTTAAGATAAAATTGAATTTTAAATTGCTTCTCTTTTCAGATAATTTAGAAACTCTAATGTACGGATATTTTTAAATTATTTATACAAAATAAAAGAGTAATTACAATACTTGGAATTAAAATAACAAAAGCCTGCTCCTTTGTAGAATGAGATTTAACAAATCTTAATGAAACAGAAGAAACGATGAGGTATAAATTAAATTAAAAAGATTTTTATTTATTTATTTTTTTTTTTTTGAAAACACAATTGAATGGATACTTTGAATTAGCAAATTAATTTTTATTTTAAATTTACTTTTATTTAAATTCGTTTTCAAAAGAATCTTTAACTTGCATTATAATTGTTTCCTCCTTCTTTTTACCCTGGAATTTAATTAAATGGAACAAATAAATTTCCATATTTCTCTTTACAAATCTCGGTTGGTTGAATTAATAAATGTATTTGGAATTACAGAATTAGATCGCTCTTGAAAAGCTAATTTAACAAAGCCCATGCCTTGTTATTTAATGAAAAGAAATAAGTGAAAGAAATTGAAAAACCTGTAAATACAATGGTTTAAGCTTACCACTAACAATAATAGATAAACAGTATAAACTTAAAAATCATTTAAGTAATTTTTTTTATGAGCTAGTATGGAGTATTTCGATTTATTTAAAAGAGCATTGTAAAATTCTTATCTTATTGCTTTTAAATTCATAGGCGTGTGTCTAATATAAATAAATCAATACTTATTTTAACAACAAATATATTAAACATATGTAATTAATTATTCAATTTATTTTCCATTTTGTTCAAAACTATTAATAAACTACGTCCTACGTAAATGTCCTTTAAAGACAGTAATATATACCTTTATATAATCATTAAGTAATTAAATAATTAATGAAACAAGTATTAATAAAGTAATAAATAATAATTAGGATAACAATTATATGTCCCTCCCAAGTCCTGCTATGCTGCCTCATCGTGGCGGGAGGGTGCCCCTGGATGGGGTGGGCGATATACGTCGGGAGTTTTTACTCCTGGGAGGGCCACCCAAGGCGTGAAGGCCACCCTATTACATCCAGTTAAAGCATAGCAGGCACTTGGAGGAAAAAGTCAAACTTCAGCCCTCGTGGTTCCTCTCCAAATTGAAGCTGCTTCTTGCCCTTAGCCATGGATCAGTTGCATCTAAATGTTAGAAATACAGCATCGTCCGTCGCGCTGGATAAACAGGGACGCTAGCGAGATTTAGGCAGAGGGTTCCGCTCGAAAAAGTTACAGTCTCCCCCAAGTGTAGGCTTCAGAGATTCATTCCATGACTTTAGCCAGAGTGAATACCTCTTGGAGGTCGCCACCAATTCATGCATGGTACGCCGCTAAATATCCTGGTATGTCCTTGCAGTGCTCCTATCCTAGACCTGCTCAAACGGCTTTAGCTAGACTAAAGACTGGCCACACTAAGAGTTTGACCTTCAATGGAGACGAGAAGACATACCCTTTGTCATTGTTCGGCCATCGCGTCTCCCTCTCATCTAATCGATTGTATTGGTGCCTCTGTGAGGCAACTGTTGAATGAGGGGAGGACAGTTTACGATCTATTGATGCAGCATGATCTACTGGACTTGCTTTAGGATTCTAAATCAAAGGGATAAGCAACAACAACAACACAATTATTGATAATTAGTGAACTTCTACTACTACACCCCATCACAGTGGCCAGAGCTGAGTTGCCCCCTTTACTGTTTGGAAATGATGTGGATGAGAAGTCAGATTGGGCTCTGTGACGCTCTACAGTCATATGAAACCTGGACCTATGCTTAAAGTGCATTCCGAACCACTACACACTGAAGCGTAGTGTTGATTAGCTTCATATGAGCTCAAATATCTACTTTTCTAATTTCTCACATCAATTCGTGTGACTCTACAACCTAAAATATAATCAGTTTTAGTGTAATTTTAATTTAATTTTTTCAATGATTAATGTATAAAATTAAAAAATATTTACTTTCTTTTTATTATGTTATTTTATTTACAAAATATCTATTCGTTTTTAGCCTTACCCTGCATTAAATAACTTTTACTTTGTTATTCTTCAAAAGAAGTTTTTCTCTTTGAAGAGAAAACAGTGTTGAGAGAGATAAGAAACCCATACAGAATGTTGGTATTCCTCAGTTAACCTTTTCGAGTGGAAACCGGGCCGCAGTTTTTTCGAAAGCCGTGAAAATTCCGTGAAAAGTGATAAATTCTTTTTGTTTTTGGCGCGTCTACATTGCTTGGATCGTAAAAGCTGACGGACAGAAAACAAGAGAGGAATGCAAACTTTTCTGCGCCCTCATGATGGATATTTTGAAACTACTGTTGCCACAAAAACAGGGAATTTTAAAGAAATTTATTGCTTTCGAAAGAAAAAAAAAAAAAAAAAATTCTCGGAGGAAATTTACTGTAAAACTTCATTTTTCTTTTTCACCGCCAAGATTTTGTTATATTAAATAGAAAAAATTGGGGCCTGATGGCCGAGTGACTAGCGCTCTGTTGCTTGGTACCGCAGGATTCGGGTTCGCGTCCCGACAGTGCCATGGATGTTTGTAGTTGTTCGAGACTGTAGATGTTTTCTTTTTACGGGGTAGGGTTACCAGCCCTGCTCCCAACAATCATATTAGACCGGTACCTACGGTTTGAGGTGGATTCAAAGCCACTATAAACATCCATGGCACCGTCGGACTCTAACCCGAAACCTGTAGTACCAAGAGCAAGAAAGCTAGTCACTCGGCGATCAGGTCCCAGTTGTATTAGCGTATTGCGATATTATATTAGTTCTGTAACTATTGATTATTTTTTTGCACAGAGATACAGAAGATTATTTTTCTCTATATTGGACGGTGTAGGGTTTGATGGCCGAGTGGCTAGCGCTCGATACCACACGGATTTGAGTTCACCCGGCTAAACTGTAGGCCGGTTTAATATGGATGTGTGTGCCTCCCCTAGTGCTAAATGAGTAACGTCGATGCACTCAATAAATAGAGAAAACATTTATAATTTAAATTTTACCACTTATTAATACCAAAAACATTTTTAAACTTCAACCTAATACAGATATTCCAGTTTGTTGGTCCCGGTTTAATAGTATCGTAGAGCGTTGTGGGCACAAAGATAATATTTATTAGCCCTTCTTTTTATTGCTTAAAGTAGTTAATGGCTTATATAAATTATCGCATTGCAAAAACATTTCTTAAATCTTCTTCACACTAATGATCCCGTATTTACTTTGTTGTTTCTCCTAAACATAACTGCTTTATGGAAAGTAAAAAAACATATTTTTAATGCTGTAACTGTAACTGTCGTGACAAGATAAGATCACAAAATCCATAATCCAAAGATAATATTTATTAGCCCTTCTTTTTATTGCTTAAAGTAGTTAATGGCGATAAATTATCGCATTGTCAAAAACATTTCTAAATCTTCTTCAACCTAAACAGATATTCCACGTATTTACTTTGTTGTTTCTCCTAAACATAACTGCTTTATGGAAAGTAAAAAATATTTTTAATTTATAACTGTCGTGACAAGATAAGGTCTCACAAAATCCATAATCACTGAGGCACAAAGATAATATTTATTAGCCCTTCTTTTATTGCTTAAAGTAGTTAATGGCTTATATAAATTATCGCATTGTCAAAAACATTTCTAAATCTTCTTCAACCTAATACAGATATTCCACGTATTTACTTTGTTGTTTCTCCTAAACATAACTGCTTTATGGAAAGTAAAAACATATTTTTAATGCTGTAACTGTAACTGTCGTGACAAGATAAGGTCTCATTGTCTTATGGTCTATAATCCATAATCACTGAGGCACAAAGATAATATTTATTAGCTACACTGCATTATTGAAAGAAATGGGATTTTTATTTCCTTCTATAAATATTTCTATTGTAAACGACTTTTAAAATGTACCTAGTTCATGTTTTTTTAGTCTAATAAAACTGTTATCATTTTTATGAGGGAATTGTTTGTTTGTTTGTTTTTCGAACAATGAATTTTCGAAAAAAAGTTTACATTTTTTTATTGCTATACCGAATACAACTATAAAATTTCCAGAACAAGACTTTTTATCCAGAGTTAGCTAAAAAGAAAATTATTTTCAGTAGCAACATATGCGCTATTCAAAGAAAATAAATATATTGTATCCTTTAAAAAGGAGAAATATAAAAAAAAAAAAAAAACCTTTTTATTCTTCATTTTATGTAAAATTGATTAATGAAATAAATACAAAACACCATTTACTAATGTTTTGTAAATAATTAGTTCAGTTGACTTTCTGTTTGTTACTCCGTTCTGTTTATTTATTTATTTTAGTCTAAAATTTAAAAAAAGATTAATTAATTTTATTTTAAAAATTTCTTTCTGTTTTTGTTTTTTACCGATAAAATTACGGATATTGTTTTGAATAGCGGGAATTTTCGTTTCCTTTCATTTCCTAGACTATTTTCAAAGTTTTTTATTCATTTATTTAATTATCTTTTTAAATTTCTTCCACAAGCTATTTTTATTTATTTATTTACTTTAATTGCAAGTTCTCTTTTATGAAATAGTTTAGAATTCTATAGTTGTTTAACTTTTTTTTTATTATTATTTTTTTTTTTTTTTTTTAATTTTTTCATTTTTGAACTGTAACACATGAACATAATTTATTACTTAAATATAATTTTTTGGTACTTTTTCTGCCTATATTTAAGATTGGTATTATGCTTTGTGAGACAACTATTTTCAAAAGTATTTTTATTGCTGTAATTAAATATAAATTTATTTTTTCTAAATATTTATCATTTTTATTCCCTAATAAAAAAAAGTTATTTTCGTTATTTTGCACATTTTAAAAATTATACAAATTATGTTAGTTATTATATTATTATTATTATATGAGTTCGTTTTTGCGATAATCGTTCGTTAAAGAAAATATTAATCCATATAATTTCGTTTATTACATATTAGTTCGTATAATTTATCCAATGTATTTTATTATTTCTTTATTTTTGTGACATAGAATTTATCCACTTGTAATTTCATATAGTTGATCGATAGATATATTTATAAAGTAAATCAAGTCAATTGTTTTTTATTTATTTAAGTTTGATTTAGAAAAATTATTTTCAACCAAAATTAGTATGAAATGAGCTGTATTTATTTATTTACTTTTTTGCTGCATCCTTTAATCGTACACAACATTAAAATTTAATTTTAAAAAAATTTAAACTCAATAATTCAATTTTAACTAAATAAATAATAAAGACTGCCGGGTAAAATTGTAAAAGAGCCTAATATTTCTTTGGCATTTCAATATTTAAAACTAAAGTTTTTTACTTTAAGAAAAGCTTGCATTTTTTAATTTTATTTTATGCGTAAGATACAAGAGGTGAAAGGAGGTGAATTCAATGAGTAAAATGAGGTAAAATTTTTATGAGATATGAGTCGATTTAACCTTGAAGAATCTTAAAGGATCTAGTTTTCAACAAACTTTATTTTGTAATTCAAGAACCAAATAAAATGTTAAATGAACATTTATAAAAATTGATTAGAAAAACAAAACATCTGCAACTTCTGTATTCAACACCTTTCTTTATATTTCAATAAAATTATTTCGAATTTGATTGATTTAATAAATAATTCTCATTCAATATATCTTAAAAATTGACAATAATAAATCAATAATAATTATCAAGAATTTTTTATCTTCTTTTTTTTTTTTTAATTATTTTCTTGAATAATTCTGCTATACGACAATTACTTAACTGTCCGAAACAAATAAAAAATACAACTTAGGATTTTTCTTTAGTTAAGAAAACTTTGTAATAGGATTAAACTAAAAGCATTCCTTTTGAACTTTCTTTTCAACATAAACTAAGTTGATTAAAACTTTTTATGCCATTCTTCTTGAAAATTATTTCATGCATTCTACAAGAAAGGGAAAAAAATATAAAAACACGGATAATATTTTGTTTAATAAATAAAAATGATGTTTAAGAGGGATAAATTAAAAACTTCATTAATTATATTTAAAAAAAAAATTTCAAACGTAAAGAAAAGTCTAAGAGTTTTGCTTTTCAGAAAACATGTTTTTTTAATAAAAATTCACCTCTACCTCCCTCCTGAAAAAAAGATTAAATATCCCCAACAAAAATAAACAAGTTCATTTTAGTTCAATTTATAAGCTCATTTTAGATAAACGAATCGTAGAATTAACAAGTTAATAAACATTCTACGAAAAAAAAAAAAATTAAAAATTAACTCTGACCAAAACATTTGCTCCGTCAGCTAAAATCTTTTACTTTACCTTTTTGATGATTTTGAAAATTTTTATGAATTCTATATGAATTTCATCCATTTAAAATATTTAATTAAATTCATTTTGAAGATTTAAAAATCAACATACATATAGAATTAATTGATTTACAATGTTATATCATTAAAAATAACCAATCAAATAAATAATCTATCAAAATATATGATTTCACAGCTGTATTAACAAGAGTCTTGCTGGTCATAATTTTAAGTATTTCTGAAATTCATATTAACAGCAATGTTACACTGTTTCAAAAGTCTTTTGTACATGTAAACAATAAGCTTCATATCATATGTTTTATTAAAGGTACATTCATAGAACTATCGCAAACATGGTTAGAAACAATTTCGAGAGGTTTCCTATAAAACATTATAAAGAGTTCATGTCTATCTTTCACACTTTTCAAAAATGCTTTAACAAAACGCTTTTACAAAGTCTACATTTTTTGACTACCCTGTGCTTTTAATTGATAATCACATTTATTTTTCTTTTTCTAGTATTGCAAAGTTAAAACTCATTCATTTTGGTCGTGTTTTCGGTAGGAAAAAAAGCAAGCAAAAATAAATATATGTAATAAAAAAATAATTCCCTTTGATAATCACAAACATATTTGATGACCACATGATTTACATTTTTACAAAACAATTCCAAGTTATTTTTGACCATCTTGTGTTTTTAATTAACAGTGATATTAGTTACTTTTCTCGTTTTACTATTATTATAAGATTAAAAGTTTTTTTCAGTAGTGAAAAAGCAGCCAAAAGCCATCATCCAATGCATTAAGAAATGATTTCCTTCCATTCATAATCGCAAACGCAGTAACATTTTTAAGCAACAATTTTCTAAGAACAAATGGTGAAATTTTTTGTTTTAAATTATCTTATTATACGAGTTAATAATGAACCGAAATATTCTCAAACAACTGAAATCCATTCATTCATTGGCTTAGCAACTCTGTGCCTTCAACCACGTCAAACGCGATTTTTCCCAATGAAAATATTAAATAATTTCCACCCAATATCGGCTAATTGAAAACCGAACACCGCGGTGTCTGAAGGTAGCCAAACACTTAACCCTTCCTTCTGGATGACTCCCCCTTCCTTCCTTCCTTCTATCCAAATTATCTCCTGGTCACCCGATTACATAATTAATTATGGCTGTCATCCCCCTCCTATCATCCCATAACTCTGACCTGTGACGCAGCCTGCGACCGTCGCAGCCTATCCAGTGCCGTGACTGACACCCGCACCCCCAGGATATCAGCATCCGACCACCATGATTAATATCTTAAAAATCATTGAGGAAGGACTCGACACATTACGTCGGGGATCTTTAACAGGTGGCAGTGGAAGTTTAATAATTCAGATGAGGCGATTTGGCTTTTAAATGGATATGTAAATGAGATAGCAAACTATTATGCGAAGTCTTTATGCGCCTTTAACCACTGTGGGTAGAAATGTTTTCTTAAATTTATGAAATGGAAAATCAACATATATATATGCAGATTAAAAAAAATTTACCAGTTTAAACAATTTTATTAGGATTAATTCACTTTGTAACTTTAAAGTACACTCATGTCCATAAATTAAGGATAATGAAGTTCAGGCAAAGAAAGAGACAGAAGCAAAACAAATTTGACTTATTTGTAAAGTCTATTTATTAAACAAAAGGTAAAGAGCAAAAAGATGCTATATGTTTGACATAATTAATAAAAATTGCGATTTTTACTCCCTGGACCAAATTTCAAAAGAGAACCTATTTACAAAAAACAACATCATGGTTAGTATGATGGTTAATATGGAGTATGTCTCCCGGACGATGCAATACAGGCCTTACAAAGCCTAGGCATGCTGAGTATCAAATTATCAATCTGATCTTGGGGAACCAAAATTAGTATGAAATGAGCTGCATTTATTTATTTACTTTTTTACTGCATCCTTTAATCGTACTCAACATAATATTTAATTTTAAAAAAATGTAAACTCAGTAATTCAATTTTAACTAAATAAATGATAAATGCTGCCGGGTAAAAGGGTAAAAAGAGCCTAATATTTCTTTTTGACATTTCAGCATTTCAAACTAAAGGCTTATACTTTAAGAAAAGTTTGTCTTTTTTATTTTATTTTATATGTAACATACATAAGGTGAATCCAATGAGTAAAATGAGGTAAAAATTTTATGAAATATGATTCGATTTAACCTTGAAGAATCTTAAAGGATCTAGTTTTTAACAAACTATTTTGTAATTCAAGAACCAATTAAAATGTTAAATGAACATTTATAAAAATTGATTAGAAAAACAAAATATTTATAACTTCGGTATTCAACACCTTTCTTTATATTTCAAAAACATTATTTCGAATTTGATTGATTTAATAAATAATTCTCATTCAATATATCTTAAAAATTAACAATAATAAATCAATAATAATTATCAAGAATTTTTTTATTCTGTTTTTTTTTTTTTTTTTTAATTATTTTCTTGAATAATTCTGCTATACGATAATTACTTAACTGTCCGAAATAAATAAAAAAATACGACTTAGGATTTTTCTTTAGTTAAGAAAACTTTGTAATAGGATTAAACCAAAAAAGCATTCCTTTTGAACTTTCTTTTCAACATAAACTAAGTTGATTAAAACTTTTTTTTATGCTATTCTTCTTGAAAATTATTTCATGCATTCTACAAGAAAGGAAAAAAAAATATTAAAACACGGATAATATTTTGTTTAATAAATAAAAATGATGTTTAAGAGGGATAAATTAAAACTTCATTAATTATATTTTAAAAAATTTCAAACGTGAGGAAAAGTCTAAGAGTTTTGCTTTTCAGAAAAGATGTTTTTTAATAAAAATTCACCTCTACCTCCATCCTGAAAAAGATTAAATATATCCAACAAAAATAAACAAGTTCAATTTGGCTAAATGAATCGTAGAATTAACAAGTCAATAAACATTCATCCGAAAGCCAAATTAAAAATGAATTTTAACTAAATCATTTGCTCTGTCAGCTAAAACTTTTTGTTTTACCTTTATGATGATTTTGAAGATTTTGATCAATTTTTTATAAATTTCACCCATTTAATAATTTAATTAAATTCGTTTGGACGATTTAGAAATCAACATACAAATAGAATTAATCGATATGCAATGTTGCATTATTAAAAATACCCAATGAAATTAATAATCTATCAAAATATGTGATTTCATAGTTGCTATATCAATGAGAATCTTTCTGTTCACAATTTAAGTATTTTTGGAAATACATATTCTTGGTAACAACAATGTTTTCAACATTGCAATCTAATACATTTCCGTATCATTCCAGGTACACGAATGCAGATCATTAAATAAAAAATTATAAACGGCTAACTCTGATAATTATGATGTGAAATATCTGCGTGTACAAAAGAAATTGTTGCTTTATATTTTTTATTGTAAAATCTGCATGTTGCATATCTATGCACCTTGCTGATTTTACAATTGTATATATCGATGTTTGGCTTGTCGCTCTACGGTCATTTTATGCTAATTAGAGCGGGACCTACAGTTTAACGAGGATTCCAAAACACTCACAACCATCCATACCGCCGCCGCAATTTGAACCTGAAACCTGTGATACCAAAGGCCGGAGAGCTAGTAGTCAATTGGCGATCTGAACGCACATGATACGTAGAAGGAAAATGCTATTATACGGCTACGATAATAGCTTCAATGATATTCAACAAATCTTCATTGTTTGTTATATTGAATGATAAACAAGCAATGAAGCACCACAAAATTAAGAGAAGCTCACCATTTAAAGAAGCACTATTTTAAAAGTTGTTGTTGTGTCCCTCATGGAAGGAGGGAGAGGGATGCAGCTTCTGTTCTGATGGAGCCCCGTAGGTAGAAGTCTGACTTCTGCTCCGTGACGCACGCTCTTACAGTCATAGGAGACCGGGACCTACGGCTTAAAGTGTATTCGGAACCACTACAAACATCCATGGCACCGCCGGGGCTCGAACCCGGAACCTGTTTCACCGAGCGCCAGAGCGCTAGACGCTCGGCCATTCAGCCCATTTGAAAAGTATTTTACCAAAAGTAAACCATGAGCTTCATATCATGTGTTCCATTAAAGGAATATTCATAGAACTTTCGTCAATATGGTAAAGACGCTTTAAAAATATTTTCTATAAAATATTACAGACAATTCATGTCTATATTTTACACTTCTAAAAAACAAGTCCAAATTTTTTTTTTTCACCACCCTGAGCTTTTAAATATTAAACACAATTACTTTCCTTGTTTATCTAGTATTGTAAAGTTATAACTCATTCAGTATGTAGATCTTTTGGGTAGAAAAAAGCAACCAAATATCATTATATGTAATAAAAAAATAATTCCCTTTATTTAACATTTATAATCACAAACACAGTACATTTTTGCAAATCAAGTCCAAATTTTTTTGAGTACCTTGTGAGTTTAATTAATAATCGCAATTACTTTTCTTGTTTTTCTAATATTGTAATGTTAAAACTTATTCAGTGTGGCCATTATTTCGGTACGAAAAAAGCAATCAAAAATCGTTATATGTAATAATCAATAATTTCCTTGATTTAACATTCATACTCACAAACATAATGCATTTTTACAAAACAAGTCCAAATTGTTTCAACCACCCTGTGTTTTTAATAAACAGTCATATTAGTTACTTTTCTCATTTTCCTAATATTATATGATTAAAAGTTTTTTCAGTTTGGACATTTTTTCAGTACAGAAAAAAGCAGTCAAAAAAGGATTATAAAAATAATTTCTTTGATTTAACATTCCTAATCACGAACACAATATATTTTTACAAAACAAGCCCAAATTTTTTACCTCCTCTTCCTGTGTTTTTAATTAATAATCACATTAATTATTTTTTCTAGTTTTCCTAACATCGTAAAGTTAAAACTCATTCAGTTTGGTCAGTTTTTAGTACAGAAAAATCAACCAAAAATCATTAACCAATACAATAAGATATGATTTCCTTCCATTCGTAATCGCAAACACAGTAGCATATTTTTTAGCAAAAAGTTTTCTAATAACAGTGAAACGTTTCTTAAATCCTTTTATTACACGAGTTAATAATGAACCAAAATATTCTGAAACAATTGAAATCCATTGATTCATTGGCTTAGTGACTTTGTGCCTCCAACTACGTCAAACGCGATTTTTCCCAATGAAAAATATGAAATAATTTCCACCCAATACCAGCAAATTGAAAACCGAACACCGCGGTGTCTGAAGGTAGCCAAAACACTTAACCCTTCCTTCTGGATGAAGCCCCCTTCCTTCCTTCTATCCAAATTATCTCCTGGTCACCCGATTACATAATTAATTAGGGCTGTCATCCCCCTCCTGTGACGCAGCCTGTGATCGTCGCAGCCTATCAAATGTCGTACCAGTACCCCCAGGGTGTGAGCATCCGACCACGATGATTAATATCTTAAAACCCATTGAGGAGGGATTTGACACACTCCGTGGAGGGGTTTTAACAGGTGGCAGTGGGAAGTTTAATAGTTTAGGTGGGGCGATTCGATTCGATTTTTTTTAAATGGATATGCAAATAAGGTAGCAAATTATTATGCGCAGTCTTTATGGGTCTTTAACCCTTTGTGGGTCGAATTGTTTTCTTAAATTTAGGAAACGGAAAATCAACATACATAACATGTTATATGCAAATTTGAAAAAAAATGTACCATTTTAAATAATTTCATTAAGATTAATTCCTTTGTAACTTTAAAAGTAATTACGGCTTACAATGTTTGCACTTCTGTGCACAAACGCTTAAGCTTGAAATTCCGTAAAATAATTTAAAGCACAGACGTACAGAGCATTTGATAGAAGAAGGCACAAGTATTATCCCAAATCTACCGAAATCTACCATAATATACTATAACCTGAAAGCTATAAAAGTTTATTTTATACAAATAGTAACAAAATGCTTACTGATACTGGATGTTTGTAGCTGTACTGAATCCGCCTCAAACCTTAGTTATCGGTCTCATATGAGTGTTGAGCGTAAGGCTGACACCGTATTAAGAACTATACTAAGAACTAAGAACCGTACTAATTACCCTACACCGCAAAAAGAAAACATCTCCTGTCTCGAAATCTGCCAATTGCCAAACGGCTTGACCCACCATGGGGGCTGTTGCGCCAATGAAGAAGAAGAAGTTAATATAAATGCATTTGAAGTGTATAGAATTAATGCAATTCGCAAATTTCTCTTATTTGTAAATAGGACTTTAAATTAAGTGCAATCAAAGAAAAAAAAATTGATGAATGAATTTCAAAAACGAATCTTTAGTGGTAATATGCAATGTGTATATTTTAAAACATATATAGGATATAATAATAGGCTATTAGCATGCTCTTTGTTGGCTGGTTTGGAGACTATTTCGGTCGCCAACCCTAAAGAAATGTGACGCACAGGATAATGTATGTCAGCGTGTGTGGATTATGCAAATGGTGAAGTGCATCAAAGCAGTCTGCAGGGATCACTCGAGGGAGCTTATGGAAATAACCCTTCTAGTGACATACTGAGCTGCGTTATGAATGTATTGCTTTTTGTAAACTGTATAATTTCAATCAATTACCCGAGTTGGGTAATTTATTTAGTTTAATTTAAATACTTTTGTGTTTTATGGTGGAACCTTTTTTTTATTTATGCTGCTTTTACACAAAGAAACACAAAAACATCTATCACTTTAAAATAACAAAATTAAATAACAAAACCTGCAAAATGAATAAAAATAATTAACATACATATACACAGTCCAGTCACATTAATGTGTGTCACATTGTGATTCTCAATAATCATTTAAAATCTTAAATTCTTTTTCCCATAATAACTGAACAACTTCGTTCACGAATTATTTAAAGGCAGATATTTATAATGGAATTTTAATTTAATGTATCAAAACATCTATTTTGTTTTTCAGTACCTTTTATTAAAGACTTTGAAATGTATCTGAAGCTTTTATCACTATTTACACTTAAGAGCCAAAACATTATGACCACCTGTCAATAACGAGTTGGCCCAGCTTTGGTGCGCAACACAGCTTCAACCCGCCTTGGCATGGATGCCACAAGTCCTTGGTAGATGGCCGGAGACAGATTGTACCAGATGTTTAAGCAACGGTCACGCAATCTGCCCTCTATCAAAGTCGCTTAGACCCGCAGCCTTTTCCATCACACACAGAAGTAAATGAAAGAATGATTCTTCAGACTCTCCAACAGCAGTTAAATACCACTTCCACCTGATCACGTGCCTTCCATTTCATCCATGCGAGTTCATTGAAAAATGTAGGGGTGGTCATAGTGTTTTGGCTCTTGAGTGTATGTTATCTCTTATGAACAATACTATTTTAACATAAATAGTAGATATCTGAATATTATTTTAGTTTATGACATGAGCACACGCATGGAGTCGATTCAACTTCGATTTTCATGTTAAATTCTCATCCACATATATTCTAAATCTCATCAATATCACAAATTCTCATTAATATCACCAGCATATATGTTAAATCTCAATAACAATACTATTTTAACCATAAAATAATTAATATAAATTTTAATTAATTATAATAATTATAATTAAATAAAAATAATTAATTACATTATAATAAAATAATTAAAATAATTAATTAAAAATAATCAAATTGAGTTAATAATTATTAATAATTCGTAATAATAATTCAAATTACAATTTGAATGTTTCTTTAGTTTACGACATCAATAAACGCATGAATTCGATTCGACCTCGATTTTCATATTAAATTATCATCACCATGTATTCTAAATCTCGTCAACATCACAAATTCTCATCAACATCCCCAACGTACACTCAAGAGCCAAAACATTATGACCAGCCCTACATTTTGCAATGAACTCCCTGGATGGCGTGGAAGGCACGTAACCACCTGTCAATAACGAGTTGGCCCACCTTTTGACGCGCAACACAGCTTCAACCCGCCTTGGTATGGATTAATACCACCACTTAATACCAGTTAAATACCACTTCCACCTGATCACGTGCCTTCCACGTCATCCAGGCGAGTTCATTGCAAAATGTAGGGCTGGTCATAATGTTTTGGCTCTTGAGTGTATATGCTGAATCTCATCAACGATACTATTTTAACAGAAATAAATTACTCTTAACTTTTGAATATTTTTATATTAAACAACTATAGCAATAGATAGCAATTTCAAAATAGAAAATAACAATTTTAACTTGACTTTTTTTTTCTCTCTCTCATGCTTTTGAAGTGCACTCAGTTTTCTCTTTTCGACACTTAATCCTTTTATGCGTAAAAATAAATACTATTTTCTGATTAAAATATTAATGAATTATAATAAAATATGCGTTTTATATTATATTTACCTTTTGAATATTGTAAGAAAATTAAACATACATTTTCTCTATTCGATATGAGAAATCAATTCAGAATTGTGATATAATTTCCTTGCATAAATATAAATTATGCTATTTTTGACACTTTTTCAGTTGTAAAAAGACTATTTATCGTTACGTTCTTTAGAGCACGCTTCTCACGTCTTAAGCAAATGCGTTTTACAAAAGATTTACAACATCTTTCGCAAGCAAACAGTGTCTTTCTATTCGATTTTCTTACTTGTTCTTTATGAAGACGAAGAATGGCTGATGCCATGGGACGCTTTGGTTGTCTGAGGTATTTAATAACTTTTTTAATGTTATTTATATACAAGTTGAAATACTTTTTATTCATTGTTCGCTTTAAAAATGCATTATTTTTTATGCATGTTCTTACATAAGAGTACATTTTCTTCTTTTTCGTTGGCTCAATAGCCTAATGGGTGAACTAAGGCTGGTAGTACCTACTGGCAGATTTTGAGACAGAAGACGCCATAATTCGAACTTGAAACCAGAGGCGAAACCATTGAAATTCCATGAGCCCCGGGAATTTTAAATGGAAAATTATTCTTACTTTTTGGACACAGTAGTATAGAGGGTATTATATATATATTATTTTTCTTCAAACACGCACGCAGATGAAGTGCTCCTAGTAGTGCTTTGGCAGAATTACCCTTTTTTTTTCTAACCATTAAGATTAGTGATTATACACAGTCCAGTCACATTAATGTGACCACCACCTACTTTCGACGTCAACGTGAAATAACCCATCACAAAAAGCATGTGGCAGATTGCACATTGCAGTGGAGTGCATATAAGAATTCCACTTAAAGCCAGAATATACAAGAGTGTATATTCTGGCTTTTGGCAGGTGGTCACATTAATGTGACTGGACTGTGTATATTGTATATAAAGGCTATTATATCTTATATACATATTATATTCTCTTCATATACAGACGCAGACAAAGTGTCCCTCGCAGTTATTTGGAAGAATTATCCTTCGTCATGTAACCATCAAGGCTATTCATTTATAATGCATTTGTATTGGGGGTTCAATTTTTTATTCATGTACAGATGCAAATAAAGTGCTCATGTAAGTCTTTTGAAAGAATTACCATTCTTGGTCTAGGCATATATATTTGGATATCAGTACTACATTCCTATTTATTTATATTCACTTCCATTATGTAAAAGAAAACAAGCAATATAAAAATAATTTTGTTAAAGTCAATTCCTGCTTTTTTTTTTTTTCACAAAATTGCAGAAAATCCTTTATAAATAATTTTCATTCATTTTTTTAAGTTTATATGGCACCATATATGGGTAGATAGATGCAACTTAAATAAAAAAAACTAAAATGAATTAATTAAATTTATTGAATGAATTAATATTTGAAAAACTGTATTAACATCGAGTGTCATCCGCTACGAGTTCAAAAAAATGTACTTGAACTTGAATGGATGAATAAAAAGTATTTTATGAACGATTGAAAATGTGAACAAGATATATACGGGGAGAGTGTGAGCTAATAGAAGGAATTGAAAAATAAAATTGAAATTCAATGGTAACAAAGGCATTAGCATAAAGTGCTATGTAAATATATTACATCAGTACTTATCATGTCAAGCAAGAATGATATTTTTGAAATAGCTTTTTTCCCTCTGGCGCTCGGTGCCACAGGTTTCGGGTTGGAGTCCCGACTGTTCTATGGGTGTTTGTAGTGATTCGGAATCCAATTTAAACCGTAAGTCCTGGTCTCAGATGATAGTAGATCCTCACAGAGCCCAACCAGACTTTTCAACCACACCATTCCCAAATTATAGTTCTGCTCTTTTGCTTTTAATAAAAAATCAATTACATTTTTTTTTCTGTTCTCGCTATTATATAGGACATATCAATATATTATGGGACAATAAACACGGTTAAGGTTTGGATCGTAACCCTCCACGATTATTTCCAATTGTAAAACTACATTATTACCTTCTAATTTAAGGTAGATAAATAATATGGCATGTTACTACATTAGTGAAACGAAAGATATTCAATACAAAAAAAAACCAATGGCTAAAAAAAACGGACATGAGTGCTTGGTAAATAAACAGTATAACAGAGATCAGTCTAAGGCATTTGAAATAACTAAATGTTGCTGCTTGAAGTGAAGGAATGGAATCATAAAATTAATTTAATAACAGAAGCGTAATAGATTCTTGACATAATTAGTGATACATTTTCTTCTGCTCATGTTTAACACTGGTAGATTGATTCATTTATGAGATATGCATGAGGTATGCATGAGAATTGTAAATTATATAGGGTAATTCAACGGTCATGGGTCACACTTTGAGGAGTGGTATAGCTTTTTGAAACATGAATTTTTCTTTAGGAATGTAGGATATTTCTGCTCGTGGCTCAGTGGCAATGTGCGCTGCAATTGTGAATGAGCATCACGGTTGAGATTCCATCCGCTGGCAGTTTTGTTGTAGACACTGCTTCAAAACGTGGAAACTCAATGGAATTTTTAATGTTCAGCATCGTGCTTCGTGAGTCGAACTACATAGAGGCAGTTTTCCAGGTTTGTTCCCACACGATATGCAAAGGCAGGGTAGTTCTTCTTAAAAGGTCCTCCCGTAAGGCACTGCCCTCCTTCTTCCATGAGTATATTACTCATCAGATGTGATTAGACACAATCACAAACACTACAGGCTGGGAAGTGACTCATTAAATCATGAACGCAAAAAGTGATACATGAAAAGAAAAATCATTGTTTATTGACAACCGCATTGTAAAGTGCTCCTTTGATTCAATGTTTGCTCACAAGGGCGACCACCCACAATACATAGATGCTCGGTAGCTATTGGCGAACTGGCACCAGGCATTTCGCAGCCTCAATGGAGAATCGAGCAAGGAGGTCCTCCGTTGGGTTAACTGGAGTCTCGTAAATGAAAAACAGTATAAGAGTAAAACAGAGTGCCCATCAGGGTTGCCAGCCAGAAGACTTGAAGCTCGTCACGTAACGGATATGTTAGGGCATTGTACCTAGCTGTTGCTAAGAATTCGTTTGGAAGTGTGTTCCTTTCTGAACGCGTCACTTCACATCTAAATTCCGTTACAAAAAAAAGGGTGTTTTAATAAGTTGTGCCACGCCTTAAAGTATGTCCAGTGTTCATTGATTCACTCTATATTTATATGCCACTCAAATGTAAAATTGTAAAGGATTTAAAGATGCTTTGATTCTTTTTCAGGATAAGTAGTTGTATAAAGAAACAGTATCTATGCAGGAGTTGCAATCATTTGAAGAATAGAATGCGATTGAGGTATTCTGGCGAAAGAATTTATTGAGGTATTCATTTGTAAACATAATTTTTCTGTAAAGAAATTCCGTGTTTTTTAGAAACTTAAAATATAAACTCGAAATTCTTTCGTTTTGTATTGCTGTAGTTTGTAATAGAAAGTAACTTAAGCACTTTTGAGGAAAGAAATTTGATATTGAAGCGAAATTGACGATGTTGCAGCTTCGTCAATTACGCTTGCTTTACGTGAAATAACTGATGCATCTTAAAGTTTAAGTACCTCTGATTATAATTAAACATTATCACTAATTAACACTTGTTACAGGAACGAGCAAATTCCTCCAAAATTACTTTAAGAATATTATATGGCATATTCTTTAAAAAATAAAGTAAACGACCTCTTTATTGAATCATGAATTGTTTTGAAAAGTATCTATTTGTATTTCTAGCAACCTCTTTATTATTGATATCAAATATCTATAGCTACTGAAAAGCGCTAGTATAACGATATTAGTTTTGAAAATTGCTTATTATTTGTTTTTATTTAGTGAATTTTGGTGGTATGTATTGCATAGTAGAATTTTAAAAATATCAATATAAATCTTACTAGGCAGATGACCCTGGTTTGGGAGAGGTAAAAGGCCATGTCCCATTCGCAGTCTAATGGTAATGAGTGTAAAAGAGCACGTGACTCAAATAGTCACTTTCTTCTAAGGTCGACATTCTTTATCTCAAGTTTTCCTTAAAGTTTCAGGGATGTTTTGGGTTTGCTTTTCTACTTCACGCCAGATGTGTCTTTTCTATAACCCTAAAAAATATCAAATGTACGAAAATTAACAATTAAAGTTGTGAAGGTACCTAAAATTGTAAGTACTCCGATAACCACAAGTGAAAAAGAAAAGTAATAAGAACGGAAACAGTTTGAAGCAGAGTAAAAAACATTTTATTGGTTATTTTCTCTGCAGTCCATCCACATTGCGTCAAACCATTGGCGTCCAGTCTATTTCCAGTAAGAAGTAAAAACTTGATAATTTCCCCAAGCATCAATGGGACAACACGATCACCCGGGCCCAGAACAGCTAGGCAAGGTTTAAGTCCTCATTACCCCAATGCATGTAGGAGAGTTAGTCCAAAAGAACAATGTTGCCCGTTATAAAATGGAAAACATTTTAAATTAACCTCACGAGTCATCACAAAGAATCTCGTAGGTCTATACACACAAAAGGACCCATCCTGTAATATAATTTAACTACCTTAAAAATTTTCAACTCTGTCGATTTGACACATTTCATATGATTGAAAACATATCATGCATTTAAGTCAACCCAGACGCTAACCCGTCGCTACAATGAAATTTAATTCGACGTCTTTTATCCTAATTAATTTGTCTAGAGTTGCGCAGAGAATGGACGTTTTGTTAGAACGTCTGGAGCAGTGAGTCGTCCAATTCTTTGATGGACGTTTTAATAAATCCCGAAGAAAGAACCGTGCAAACGGCATCCGAATCAATAATCGGAAAGACGTTAATTAAAAGCTTTTAGAAACTACCGTATCTAATTACCAAAACTCTCATTGTAGCCCATAAGAGACCCTTTCAAATTTCCGAATAATGGGCAAGAATATCGAAGTGAAGGGCTGACAACTGTTCTCCTTTTTTTTTGTCACTTAGAGTTGTTGTTAGTTTTAGGACAAAGGGGTCATTTAAGAAGGAGTAGAGTTTTAAGTTAATTTGTAAGGACGGAAAGAATACTGTATAAAAGAAAGTATCCTTTTTTTTTCTTAGATGTTTGATTTCTTATACGCTTTATGTGGAATTTTTTGTCTTTTTAATCTTTTTTAAATAAATCTTTACATCTTTTGTACTTTAGCAATAAATGTGGTTTGTTGCTCTACTGTCATTTTGTGCACACTTAGACTACTTTACAGTTTAACGTGGATTCCGAACCACTCGCAAACATCCAGGCCACTGCCAGGATTCGAACATGAAGAGCTCTAACCACTCGGCCATCAGAAAGTTACAATAATTTTGAGTTCAACACGTGAGAAATAGGTTTTGTGGACTTTAGCATTTTAGCAAGGAAGCAATAATTTCTGTGGCTTTAGCACGTTAGAAATAAATTTTGTATATTTAGCATGTGAGCAATTACTTTGTTCCCTTAGTATGCGAAGTAACTTTTGTGATTTTAGAGTACAAAGTATAACTTCAGCACCTTTTTTATTTTTTGATAAAAAATACTTTGTATAATATTAAAGCTTAATACAATTCTTAGAATAGAAAAGCAAGCGAAACTGACATATATTGAAGAAAATTAATAATAGTGCAGTTCGACAAACGATTGAGTGTAAAGTTGGCAAGCTGCCAAATCGGATAAATTCGAACGAAGCGAAGCATTAGGGGAGAAAGATATTTTCAGATGGGTTTTAATTACAGTAAAAATAATTATAATTTTAAATTATTTAAAATTTGAATAACATAATATCAAAACGAAAATTAGATGAAAAATTGGTTTGACCCGTAGTATCTGACTAGCATTCCTAACAAATAGTGAACTCTCCGCTTTATCTGGATGTTTATCTATCCACACAATCGGTTGGCGTAAATTTGTAGGTTCTAAATTAAGATTCAATTTTTAAAATACACAGATATTTCGTTTTAAGAATTTATATCCTATAAGTGGTCTGAAATTGGTATTGTTATTGCCACAACATGAAGTTTAACTTCCGTCCATTTTAATTTTTACACATGCATTTTTTTTGTGTGTGTGTGTGTGTGTGTGTTCCTAACATTAAAAAATAAATCAAACGCCTTATTTCGTTTAAAGCAATTCATTGTCTTGATATAAATTTCATTTTAAATGCAGTTAAATATGAATGAATAACAACTTAACTATATACTTTTCAATTTCGCCTTTCTTTCCAGGAAGGTGTGGATATATACTCTACTAATTTTTAAATATATTTAAAATACATGTTGTAGTGTGCAGATTGGGCAAAAACACATTTAAAGGCAGATAATTATAGATTCGTGGTAGAACTCCACTTCTAAGCCGAAAATCGATCCGGCTACACGCAAGGTACTCAAAAATATACTTCCTCTCCGGGTGAGAGTCTGTAGACCAATTAATGCGCCGGGATTCGCTAAATATATTTCTCTCGACAGGAGAGACTGTAAACTAAACGTTTCTCAGCTGGAGCACAAGTTACGCTGTACTTCCTCTTGGGTGAGAGTCTGGAGTCCGACTAGCCATTTCTCATGAATGTCACAGGGGGTGCTGTTGCCAGTGTGCGGCAGGAAGCGCATTTACAAAATATTTTAATGTGCAAACAGGTCATAAAAGATGTGTAAATATTTTATTTTATGGATTTATATCCGACAAATACTCCGAAACTGGCATCGCTATAAACACAACATGAAAACTCGGATACGCGCAAGATGCGCGAAATATACTTCCTCTCATGGTGAAGTCCGTAGGCCAACTATTGCGTCGGGTGGCGCTAAATAGGTCTTAAAAGATATGTAAGTTTTAGTTCATGTCAAAGGAAGCCACGTTTTACGGGACTCGAAAAAAATAAATAAGTAGAGTTTGTGAAATCTGAATATAATATTGAATTTTATTCATTCTTACTATTTATATTATTATACATGACAGAAAAGAATATTCTAAGAATCATCTTAATTAAAACTATTGGACATTTTTATTATTTTGACATAATTTTTTTTTTTAATTAGATATATTTATGCAAAATACATCTGATGCTATTTATAATCATTCTGTTTTTAAATACTCAGCAAAGAGATATAAAAATATTTGTATTGTAGTAATAAAACTGTTCTATGAAACATTCATATTTTTTGTAAATTATGGCGTATGTTACGGAATAATAAATGTAAATCGTAACCTTACTTAATTTTCGATATGTCTTGAATACCACTCCAACATATTTTCACCTGACTTTAAATCCTTTTTATAACTAAAGTTGCGATTTAAGCTAAATTTAAGCGTAAATATTAAATTCCACAGTAAGAAATTCATAAATAAATTGGATTCCGAGCGCTGTCAAAATCTGATTCAAAGCGTATTTTGCGATAAGAAAAACAGGATTATTTTCAGATGTTGAATCTATCTGCTATCTGCTTTGCTCAAATAAGTCGACTTACGAATGAATTTTAGATTATTCAGCAAGCGAGTTGGTTTATTGGATTGTTTGAAAAACTATCGCCAGATTTGAGAAAAATTATTATGCCGCGGGTTTTTGTGGTTATCTTTAAACAGTTCAGTTTAAGAATAAATTGTTAAAACTAATAAAATTTATTCAGTTGTACTAAACAAGAAGTGCAAGAATTTTTTTTTTTCCTAATAATTTTATAAATAATTTTTCCATTTTTTCTTATAAATGATCTTTTGTTTAGCTTCTTGGTGTCTTATTATTTTTTTTTTCTAATCTTTTCCTTGTGACTCTGATGGCCGAGGGACTAGAACTCCGGTTTGTTTGTTTAGCAGTTTGGGAATGATGAGGGTCAGAAGAAGTCTCATTGGCGCTCTACGGTCATATGAGATCGGGACTTACAGCTTGAAGTGGATTCCGAACCACTACAAGCATCCATGACACCGCCGGGATTCGAGCCCGACACCTGTGGGATAAGCGCCAGAGCGCTAGTCACTCGGCCAACCGCCCCGGTCTAATAGGACTGCATAATTCACCATCTATCGGGGTCTAATAGGACTGCTACTACTACTACACCACACCACATCACTGTGCCTAGAGCTGAGTTGCCCCTTTTACAGTTGGGAATGATGGAGGTGAAATGAATGGACGCACGATGGAGGCGGAAAGTTTTGCATAATTCACTTTTGGAGGTACAGAACTGAACAATGGGGAAAATTCATACAAGAACAGAACTAAATATCAAAAATTAAAAAAAATTAAAATTGAAGAAGGATAAAAATATGAAATGCGAAAAATATAAAAACGGTCTAATAGGACTGCAGAAAAGTTGAACGTAGGGCTGGCAACCCCACATCGTAAAAAGAAAGCATATCTCGTCTCGTTATCTTCCAGTAGGCAGATGGCCATGGCCCACCATGGGACTATTGCGCCCATGATGATGATGATGATGACGAATCTTTTCCTTGCATTATTTCCCTAACTGGCGTTTTCAATTTTATTTTTATTTTTTCATATAAAACTTTAAGTAAATTAGTTTATAATTAATATTTTTTGCAATAAAATATCAATAATTTTTAAGAAAAACAGCTTAATAATATATTTAAAATAACATGTAATTATTTATTGAAGTCTATCCAACAAAAGCAATAGAAAATGATCTCTGATACCTTATCTAACTTAAATCAATATGCATATTATTGATAAATGGAATGAAATTTCGGGAGTCCTACATACTCATCACCACCATCAGTGGCGCAACAGCCCCAAGGGGGTCAAGGCCGTCTGCCAACTGGCAGATTTCGAGACAGTAAATGTTTTTCTTTTTACGGGGTAAGGTTGTCAGATCTACACCTAACTCCCAACAGCCATATTAGATAGGAAACTAAGGTTTAAAGTGGATTCAGAACCGTTCCAAATATCCATGGCACCTCCAGAATTTGCACCTGGTCCCTGTGGTTTCAAAGACCAGAGCCCTAAACAATTGTAAATCAGGCTCCACGTCTGATCTTTTAATTTAAAGGTCTGATCTTTTATTTCTCCAAATTTTTTTTTTTTTTAATTTCACCGAGCACCAAAAAGTTAAACTTTGAGCAGTACAAATGCCAAGTAGGGATGTCAATAATCTGTTAATACGGAGTTTTGTGTAAATTGCTTTTGATTAATCATTAATATAACAAATCAATATTATTATAAATAATAACATTAAATTAAAATAAAAATTAATGCAAAATTTCATAACAAAAGTCATTTCACTCTCTCTAATCACTCGGCCACCAGGCCCCCCACATGCTCTCCATTTTTTTATTCCAATGCAGCTGGCAAACACTTTAAACAGCTTGGTCTTGGATGCCTTAAGGTGAAAGCGCTGCACAGACATTACCACTTTGCATTACCCAGGGGGGCGCGTGTAACTTGAAGATAAGCCACGGACGTGGAATAAAATGCCCCCGCAACGCTTATATTAGACCGGGACCTACGATTTAAAGTGGATTCCGAACCACTACAAACATCCATGGCACCGCCGGGACTCGAACCCGAAACCTGTGGTACCGAGCGCCAGAGCTCTAGCCACTCGGCCATTCAATCCCTTTACATGTTCTCCGTCAATAATTAAAAAAAGGCTACTGTTCATTTGGCATGGCATTAATAAATGTATGTTATGTCTGATATACAATAATGTGACCGCTTCTTGGTTTTTGAAGTTGGTGTTGATAACCAATAGCAGAAGAAACGAATCATCAGTAGATTTGGTGGGTATATAAAATAGGTCGTAGACTTTCCAAAAACATTGCTGTTATGCAGTAAAGCAGCGATCATAATTATCAGCGCATTATCAGTGATCATAATTAAATAATTTTTTGACATATGAGTGAACGAGATTAAGAATTTTGTATTTTGTTTTTGCAGTATTCATGGTTAAAAGTTTAAATGTTCCTGCAGTCTTTTCTTTTTTCAATATCTTAAATAATATATATTTTACAATCTAAATTCTTTTTATTATATATTAATTTTTTTTTTTTGTTTTTGAATTATCATAGCAGAATAAATTAAATATTAATTTATAGTTTTTGTTGTACATCATTTTATACGTCTGTGACCAATGGCTTTGAAAAAAAAAAGAAATTTAAATGACATTTGTTATGAAATTTTGCATCAATTTTTTTTTAATTTAATTTAATGTTGTTATTATATATAATAATATTGATTTGTTATATTAGTGGTTAATCCAAAGCACTTTGCACAAAGCATCCAAAACTTCTAATTAACCCATTATTGACATTCAGCTTTTTGCATTTGTATTGCAATGTAGAAATTTAATTTTTTGGTGGTCTGTGAAATTAAAAGAATTATGGAGAAATTAAATATCAGACCTTTAACTTTCAAAAACTTTCAATTTTTTTTTCCCTTCTGAATTATTAGAAGCTGAAATACAGTCCTTTAGAAACAGTACTTTTTTTCACGAACTATTTGCATATAGAATTAATGCATTAAAATTGAATATATATCCGTGTATATTTATTATTTTACTTTTATATAATAATTTTAAATATGTGTATATAGTGTACATTTAAGGTAATTTTACTTCATACAATAATTTTAAATATGTATATATTATGCGTGTATATTTAAGGTAATTTTACTTTATATATTAATTTTAATTATGTACATGTATTATGCGTGCATATTTAAGGTAATTTTACTTTATAAAATAGTTTGCATGTGCCTGTATATTGTATATTTAAATTAATTTGTTTTGTATAATAGTTAGTGTTTGTTATGAAAAAGTAAGTCGCTGTCATTTCCACTGAGGGAGAATTACTATCAACGTATCGTCAAGTGACTGGCAGCGAAAGTGTCAAAACAGGCGCCAAAAGTGGAAAAAAAGGCTCCTTTTTTGACACGCACAATTAAAATTAAATCTTCCAGTTGGTTATATGACACTTTCTGTAGAACACGAATTGGGTCTTCCCTCTAAATCAATGCTGTGTCGATAAATTCAGTAGCACTATATGATTTAAAAATCGAATCTTCTACAACAATAACGACAAATAGGATCTTCTACAACAATAACGACAAATAGGATCTTCTACAACAATAACAAAAAAATAAAATCTTTTTTACAACAATTTTACATTACTTAATTATTAATTATATAATGATTAACTCGTGAAAATAAGAATAGCTCGTGAGTGAAATTTAAAAAAAAATAACAATATGCCAATACGAAACATTGAAAATAATCAAGGAAACGATAAATTGATTAGGGACAAAAAAAGTCATCAAGGAAACGAAAATACCGCTTTTCAGAGCAATACCCATATTTTTATGTGTGATAAAGTATAGAAAAAAGAAGTGCTACTCTCAATATGTATAGTACTTGCATTTTTGTAGCTGTATTTCTCTTTTTACATAATCTTGAAAAAAGGCCTTTAACCTTTTCACATAACCTTAACCTTGTACGCTATCGCAAAATAAATACTATAGTAAGAATAATAATACATATACGAATGATAATACGAATAACACTACAAATGATAATGTAAAAACTAATAATACTTTGTATATTAATACTTATAAGAATAATAATACTTTTATATTTTGAATTTTTCAATTCAAAATAGCGAAAAGTATTATTCAGTTCTATCATATTAAATCACATATTGCAATAAAGCAATAAATCTGAGTGGAAACAACTTATTGCTTAGATTTAAGAAAATTGCTTGGAAAATGTTGAAATAATTAATAAAATGTGTACCGCAGTAACGTCGTTATGAGGTGATGTATAAAAACTGAGTTAAGGAAAAAAAAGATAAAAACCAAACGAATTTCTGATGTCGTTAATTTATGTCGTCTTAGTATTTATGTTGTGCAGCTAATAATAATTTCACAAATATAAAAGTAACATTGTTATTTTAAATTATTACTAAATACGTACAATTACTTAAAATGAGTTTCCGCATACTTATGAAGAATATTAGTAACGCTGCTGTATAATCCTTAACTGTAATTTTAAACTAGTTGCCACATTATCTACCGGCAAGCACCCGTCAACCCGAGACAGCCGTCAAATCTGTTTTCGGTCAGCCATGTTGGTTGGAAAGCAGTGAAAATCAAACATGTAAATACTATTGTTTCTTTGTATTTGTGTGGCTAAAACAAAATTGTAACTGTAAACTTAAATTTGAAAATTTACATAATTAGAGTTCTTTAGAGTTATTTTTTAAAGAATCAAGACTGGACATAAAGACAAGGCTGTGATCTAAAAGAAATGCAAAGGATAAAAACAAGTAATATAAAAAAATGTAACCATTACTACTTAGGTCAACAAAAAAAAATTTATTTTATTTACTTTTTAATTAAATAATTACAATTAATATAAATATATAAACATATGACAGAATCACAATATTAAGTAAACGAATTTCCTTACAATTTTCCTTTCCTTCATATAAGGTGTTGGACTATTATTTTGTTTATTACTATTTATTCACTTTCTATTTTCTGTTTCTAATTTATGAAGTTGATGGTGGTCTATAATTTCTCATTCTATCCATCTCTTGTAATGCTTCATTATTGCAAGGAACATTTCCAGTAAAAGAGAAATTTTCTCCTTATATAAAACTAAAATTAATTAATTAAATTAATAACGAATTAATATTTGAAAAACTGTATAACAAAGGTCATCCACCACAAGTTAAAATACATTTAAAAAACTTGAGTGATAGCTAAAAGTATTTTATGAACGATTGAAAATTTGAACAAGATATATATAAGGAGAGTGTGAACTAATAGTAGGAATTAAATAAGTTAGTTTAATTGTAAGATTTTCTAAGTGCAAGGTTTGTTGAGGTTATTGCTTCTTTTCCTGCCCAGTAGAGAATATGAAAGAGAATCTACAAGCAGAAATTGATAATGAAGAAATAAAAATATACTGTTCCACTGTACTGCTCTATATGGTAAAATATAGAAGAATAAATTAAGTTAACTTCCGCCTATAATTTGGCTAGAAAGCAGGGCATTAACCCATGAAATATATATGGGATATTATAGGCAATCATAAAAATAAAGAAAACACATGAATCTGTAAATTAAATTATTCGTTGGTCATAGAAATTCCCCGTGTGTTTTATTTTTATTTGAATCGTGAAGAGATATGACATAAAACCGACGTTACCCCACTTTGTTCTATACAGTGAT